>JACJUY010002632.1:29533-61952 GCA_014220935.1 Platorchestia sp. MABIK | reverse complement strand
CCCTTCTCCTGAGGTAAGGCACATACCTATACCCTCTCTCGGTCCGCAGCCGCGCTCGGCTGTTATTTCGCGCGCTTTTCTGCTGGCATATATATATATATATATATTACCTACTTAACATGTATCATAACATCAGCCAATATTTGCCTTTTATTGCAATGTTGGTAATTTGTTTTTGAATATTTTCAGTTCCCATTGTTAAGAAGGAAATATCATCCTCGTATAAGAAGGAAATATCATTCACTCATCCTGAAATATTTACGCCTAATGGTTTGTCAGAAGCGTGTTGGTATTGCATATTTATTCTTCTTTCACATTGATCACCTTTCTAAAAGTTTAAATCGCGTTCAGTCATAAACTTTCCTTGATTAGTATTTTTTTTAATGTCATATACAAAAAAATTACATGATTCATAAGTAGGGAGTTATTATTCAAATATTTGATCTGTTAGTTTACAAATTTACTCTCCAGTTTCGGTGTTGGGATCGACACAACAAACAATCAACACACTGCCATTCTCATGGACCACCTCAATAACACAAATTCTTTACTTTTCCTGTAATTTTTCAGAACATCTCAACAACACCAGGCAGACAACTCTTAGTGACAGCACCCATTAACTTCCAACGCCTGCTGAACAGTTCATCAAATTAATGCGAGTGTTTACCGAAATGTCAACCGAAATGACCTCTGGAGAACTAACTCTCTGCCGAGGGAGTGCGGGGGACAGACACTCCAGGCATCAGTCACGGAGATATTTATGTACGGCCGCTGGGGTGAAGGTCGCATTTTAAGGTGGGGCCTAGACATAACTAACCTAGAGTGTGTGAAAATTTACGTTAAATTCAATTTCCCAGGAGATGGGTGACCAGCTGAGAGGATGATAAAATTTTACCCTGCTGTGTGAAAAAATTTATGTTAAATTCAATTTCCCAGGGGATGGATGACCAGCTGAGAGGATGATTAAATTTTACCCTGCTGCTTGTAAAAATTTATGTTAAATTCAAACTTCACAGGAGATGGATGACCAGCTGAGAGGATGATTAAATTTTACCCTGCTGCTTGTAAAAATTTATGTTAAATTCAATTTCCCAGGGGATGGATGACCAGCTGAGAGGATGATAAAATTTTACCCTGCCGTGTGTGAAAATTTATGTTAAATTCAACTTTCCCAGTGATCAGCTGAGTGGATGATAAAATTTTACGTCATGAAAATCTCAACGGGGATATCTGAGGCAAGTTATACTTTGCTAGGGTAAAGTTATTAACCTGCTCGCTGATAGAACATGCTTCCCCGCATGAATATCTGGACGCACAGACATGTGTTTAGTATGTCACGGAATGGATAACCTGTTCAATAAAAGGTCATGTTCCGTTAGATGGGAATCAGGACATTAATTCTCACGCTGTGATATTACATCACGCAACCTCGAAAACGGTAATACATGACTCCCATGACCAAGAAAACCTTGAATGCCTGTACTTTTTTATAACTTTGGCCAATATTTTGCAGTAGGTTACCTTTTAACAAAAATCTTATTTTTGCCCTCTTGAAATCTGATGTCTTGTCCATCACATTGCGCTTAAGGGCTTAATCATCATTCTTTTATTTTCCAATTGGCAGTTAAAAATTTAAGAGTGACGACAATGAATAGATTAGTGACCTATCGTAAATTCAGTGAGCGGGTTGAGCAATTGTGACAATTTACGTCAAATTTTTGAACTTCGTAAGCCAAAATTACAAACTTCACACGCAAAACTGACTTGCTGACTAATATACTATTGCAAAATAAATTTACAATGTATTTTATTTCCAATTCCCGCAGAAGATTTCCTAATCTCTGACACCATCAATTCTCCATTGAGCGATAAGTTAGACTTAACTTTAGGTTTTGTTTCCTTATCAATTTACGCTGTGTGTGAGAGGAGCATCTTCAGCCTGCTCATCTTTTTAACTTTCACACTCTGACCTTGCCTCCAGGGGCCATGTGTGCATGAGCAAGCTGGGGACACACACACACCAAGAGGAGACATGTTTGAACGTCGCCTAACTTCGAACGTAACGTTCCTTGATGTCATTTACAGGTTTAATGTGTCCAATTGCGGTCGAGTAAATGGATTTGAGCTCCAATGGACACGGTCCAATTGAGTCAGAGTGAACTTGGATTTAACATCTCGGCTAATTCGTTCAGAAATGCAAGGATGATCTGAATTAATGCAAGGCATGAACAAAACCAACATAATAGATTTAGATAATTGTTGTATCTATGGAAATTTTCGAGCTTGAAATGAGTTTGTTCGACCTCTTGTTGCAAGTCGGTCTTCAGTCGACGAAATTTGTGCCAGCATTTTTTTGGGTGAAAAGTAAAGGACAATCAAACACGATGTACAGAAAATATTAATTCATCTGCAAACGCCCACTCAATCTCTTTTGTTCTCAAAAAAGTTGGTCAGCGGTTGATCTTCCTCAATTCGAATGAATTCACACCAAATATTATTGCAGAAATTATTATATTTTTAAAAGAAAATTCAGAAATTATGATAATTTTACCAGAAATAATAATTGTGTAAACACCTACTTCTGCTCTCTTGTGTTCTCTCAAAAAATGTTGACCTGCGCAGTGTTTAAAAACTACGCCTTTGAGAATGGGCTTTGAGGATGGAGAAATTTCTCCTAATTTCTTGTATGCGTTTGCTGTGCTGGAATTCAATAGCTAACGTGTATAAGGCATGGAAGTCAGTCTGCTGTGGATTTTAAAAATGATCATCTAATTTGGTAATCAAATATCTTTCTACTCTCATTTTCCCTTTAAATACTATCTAGTCTACACATAAAAAAATCTTTTGCGTTGAACTCAAGAATAAGAAATTAATTTTGAAGTCCATAAAAAACACGACGTGAAATCCATTTCTTTCATTGGCGCTACCCGTCTGCTGCACTCAAGAGAAGAAGCGACTGCTGCATGGTACATTCACTAATTCTGTTTTAAAACAGTGTGCAGCACTACTCGTATTACATGATACATTTCTGAATTGCGTTTTCATCTCTTAATTAGCTTTCGTGCATCTTACTCCAATTAAGACTCCCTCTGTTGAAATGAACGTTGTCTGACCCACCTTCCAACAACAATTCGGGGAAAAATTTCTTTCCAAATTCTGCAGACACTGATAGTTCAACCCAGTACGAATTTGACTTCGCTGACCTGAAATGAATCCTACTTTTACTTCATGACTCCTACTCCGTAATCCTGCAATCCCTGAGCCTTTACACTCGATCTTGCCGGTAAGATCTTCACGAACTGAAACCGAGACTGTGGGAAATCAAGATAATCTAAGAGGTACCTTACGAGGACACCTTCTCAGGGGTTAGAGGTGCTTGCTCTGCAGGCCCTCGTTACTGCGACCTCATTAATAATTTCTTCTGTAAAATCCTGGTACATGGAGCAAGGATTGCGCTTAAATCCTTCTTCACGTTTAGAAAGCCAAAGCAATGTCGTGCAAGTGAGGGCTTAGTTTTCAATCAATGCAATTTCGCTCCGTGTCTGCTTAAAGTTTGACGAGTAAACGGTGTCAGCTTAAAGTTTAACGAGTACAAGTAGACTGCATGCTGTGTTATATGAGTGAGGCTTGTTCCCGTGAGTCATACTGAGCGTGTGGGATTGAGAGAAGAGAATGGAGACACTCCCATGACCGATGTGCCCCTGAATGCCCCTTGTGAGAGGAAGTTTTGTATTACGCCACATGAAAGCTCCTTCGAAGATGACAATGCAAGTGCTTTCAACTCGTGTTTACCTAATAAGATCGCTGTGAGATTTCTTCCTGACGTCACCGCAGCATTTATCCTAAAACTCCACGGTTGAGCCTCTCAGTTTCATTGAGAGAACTCCCCAAACAAAGCTGAGCTCAGGATAAACATGTCATGATTGTCAGGATAAAAATGACGTACTACCATTCACAGACGCTAAAAAATAGGCTAAAGCGACTGCTACCGTGCCATGACTGCTAATGCAGGCTTATTGCATTTCGTTGTTCTGCTCTGAAGAAAACGAATTACTTTTTCCATTTTGATTTACGTTACTCTGGTGAATTCCAGAACTGAATGAATAAGCAGCGAACGAAGCTGGAGTTCGAGTCTATTTAACGCTATAGTTTTGCAGGCCTTTAGCTTTAATTATATTGTACATTAACTTTATTTAATGTGACTCTACGATACCTTGTACAGCATATATCGCATTTTTATTTACGATACATTTTCATTAACATATTTTTAAGTGAAGTCATAGCTCAATCAATGGGTCGATATTTCGTAGGAGCAACTGAGTGAAGCGATTGAAAGTACAAAAACTTATTTTTACACTACATGAGCATTGAAAATCTCAGAGGATAAAAAATTTAATGTGCATTGTAAACAGCTTACACGAAGCATCAATCTCTACCTTGGTTGACATTAAGCATATGTGCATTTCCTGCCCGTTTGAATAGGCTTATCGCATGACAGCAGATTATTTACCATTCCTACCATACCATACGGTACTATACTTCCTTTACAGATTTACAGATTTATTGAGAGAGATTATTCGTAAAGGACACCAGTTGAATGCAATCGAACACCAGTCACATGGGATCTAACATCACTCGTACTGGTCCTAGCGTTGCTCAATAACAAGTATTTTCACCGATGTTCTTCCCGAGACTCTCCCTTACTCCTGTCCATTAGGTGAAGGTCAACCTCCGAAAAGATGTCTAGAAATCCTCTTCCCTTATAGGACCGAAGTAATTATCTTCTTGTCTTCTAGTCGTATTCGGTTGAATAAATGAGAAGGGCTCGCTTAGGTCTCTAATGACCGATTGTTGTTCTCTGCTTGTGTGAAATTGTTTCATTTTTGGAGGGAGTCTCCGTGGATAGCTTGAAAATTCACTAGACTTTTACTAGATGGTGTGAAAATAAGGGGTGTTCAATAATCATTTGCCTATTTATCCCAACTAGTTACAGTGGTTTACGCGGAAATTTCCCATTCAATTTTAAAGTATGTTGAGTTAAATCAACTAACTTACATTTAACACTCAAGTAATTTTCTCGTTTGACTAATTTAGACCCTTGACATCAGTTTGAAGCAACCTTTTTCACGTTCATCGGTACGATGCAGAGGGTCACTGAGCTTGAAAATCCCCTACGGTCAGCGTCCGTGTGTCTGCTTCGCTCAGCTTAACGAGAATAAAGCGCAGATAAGTAAAAAAACGTGGGCATATAAAATTTAACCCATTCACTGATCTACACGTAAAGTGAAAATATGAGAAGTGGAATTTGAAAATTTAAATGTAAAATTTGATCACATAATTTTTTATTCGACTCATGTAGAATTATAGCGTCATTTCGCATTAAATTGTTATCCTAATCTTCTGACGTACATTGACGATACTTAAAAAACTGCATAGCTTTGTAATTTAAAATGAAAAAAAATCAGTTAACATAATTTGCCAAATTGTATTTTAACTCTTTATTGAAAATGAACCGTTTAACACGCTCACTAGTAGCATCAAACGGTAGTGCATGTCTCAGCGCTGCAATTCGTAACTCAGACCGAAAAACTTCGACGAACCAGAAGGCATACCCTGAAGTGTGGTAAAAAGTGAACAGAATTACTTTATTCCCTTTAAGTGTACAAAAATTGCTGGAACAAAGATAGCCCAGTTTACTTTTTTCGCCGGTAAATATTTGATTTTAGCCGTTGTAGTATTGCTCCTGCATTGAGCGGCTAAAATTGAAGCGTTAAAGCAAAAATGTTCGACTCGATACTTCCACGAGTTCGCATCAAACTCTCACGGTAGCGGAACTATTCTCACGAGTCGAAACGAGTAAATTTTGTTCTTACCACAAGAAACATCAGGAGCGATGGCAACGGAAAACATTTCGTGCAACTAGAGTTCCTTTTTAAAGCTGCCACACTCATTATGAACGAGGCATACGCTTTAGCATTTTAATTGAAAAAAATAATTTTAACCATAATAAACATTACAGTCTTACATCGAACAATAAAATGCAGAAGAACTCGTTCACTGATGTTACTAGAAGAAATGCATTTCATTTTGGTACGAGCAAGGCTTTCTTGTTCGTCCAGCATAATGAAATTACTGAGCGTTTCTACGAGCGCCTGAAATGTAAAGTGTGGGACATAAAAGCAAATTTGACGGAGTGAAGAGAACAGCCGTCGTTGGGTGCTTTAAATTGGTCTACGACCTTGAATCCAGCGTTTAAAAACCGAGAGAAGAGCGAAACGGCGAACAATTATCGTCGACACAGTACGAATAAAGAACGAACAATGAGTCAAAAATACCGCACGGTCCTGACGTAATTGACATGTTGACAAAAATTTAACACAGCAGTGAACGAAAAAACGAAACCGCGTGAGAATGTGAACGAAAACGCGCTATTTGCTAGCGCATGCTTAAATTGTCGAGCCAAGGTTACGGCGCTTGGAAAAACGTTCCGGGAAATTGGGCAAAACCGTAAAAATACGTAAAAATATTCCAATGAAAGGTCAGAGAAGTGACCTGACTTTGAGCAAACGAGAATACTTCGAGCGTCATTCAAAAGATGGATAATTCCCCAAGTATTCTTCGCAGTTAGAGGGCTGACGCTTACATGTACCTCTAACTTGTATTTTCAATTTGACATGTGTGTATACACGTTCAGCTATGTAAATCGGTCATTGTAAAGTGGTTATTAAACGATTTTCAAAAACTTGAACTGTTTGAAAAATAAATAAAATTTACTTCATTGTGAAAAAAAGACAGTTAAATTATGTTAATTTGAAGCGGAAATATAATCAATTGAAAAGTGAGGGACATTAATGTGGGCCACTCGGTATTTACACGTAAACATACAATGTCCATTTATATGCATGAAGACAGACGTAGAAAATTATTGTAATAATGGCTAGAATGTGTTTTTAAGATGGAATTATTAAATGAACCAATCTATTTTTTTACAGTAAATGCTGTTCTAAACTTTTTTGAAATCGAACGATCTTGTACTCTTAAAAATGTTTAGATGAAAAAAATGAATACATGCGAAGAAATCAATTCACTGCTGTACTTAACAGTTTAGTGTACATATTGCTCCAAAAATTTCCAAAGTACAAGCAACTCGTGTATGTATTTAGCAGATATATAAGTGTTGAGAATGAGATGCACGACTCGTGAGTTTTTCGTGTCACTTATGACTTGAAATCTCGCATTATCGGGAGGAAATTATGTTCACCCTACATCGACTACCCTCCTTCTTGAAGGACATTTAGAAATTGCTCACATCGTTTTCACTTCTTCAATGCTACGATGAAAAGTTGACACCTTACTGGGTTTGAAAGTTAAGGAAAATAACCGTAATATTTTGTTTATGTTTTGACAATTTGGTTGTTATCAGGTCAAACAATTCGGGAATAGGAATATACACCGCCATGACTGCGAATGCACAAGTTTGACATGATTGGTTGCTGATGAATGCAACGGGTTCTGAAGGAGTCATTTCTCCCTCCCCTGCCTCCCTCAGATGTCAAGGGACAAATTACTGGCTGCTGGTGACAGAAAAACTCGGACTGACACGGACAGGTGTCTCTTCTTTCTATCTTTACCGACAGCATTTCGGACGCAACTGTCGAAACTCGCGTGCATTTTTCAATAAAGGAAAGACAAAGATTGTGTGTTATGAAAATGTTCTTCGGAAATAAATGTCAATAAGGTTCCATGACCATGGCGTTGATCATTACTTGTTTTGGAAGATGATTCGCATGTTTGCACAAATGTCAATACCTTAATTAAGTGAAAGACAAATTTTTTTGAGAAATGCAAACAGTTTAGATTGAAGATTCGTCACCGTTTCGAAAAATTATCTTCTTAATGGCTGCAATTAATAGAAAAATGTTGTATATGTTTTAACACGCAGTAATAATTTAAAACATTGAAATACTTTTTGAAATTAGCTTAACAGTTATAGTGTAAGTTATTCATAACTTTATTTGCTGTTAGAAACCAGAAACAAAAATCCAGTAAGTTATTCTAATTGATATTTTAACTTTGCCCCGCAGGCGATGGGATCATTTGATAGGCAAGTGACGTCAAATTTACCTCTGGTTCCTTCAGCACAAAACACTTCTTT
Source organism: Platorchestia sp. MABIK (assembly GCA_014220935.1). NCBI lineage: Eukaryota > Metazoa > Arthropoda > Malacostraca > Amphipoda > Talitridae > Platorchestia > Platorchestia sp. MABIK. The sequence continues at coordinate 53,797 of JACJUY010002632.1, read as the reverse complement.
ATTTCGCAACACGTAAGTTCACGTGTGTGGTCTCTAAATGCCGCTGGCATACGCAACAGTTGAAATTCCTGGCATACGCTAGGAATTTTCATCTCATACTACTCGTTACCTAAATAATAAATCATAAATCGTCTGAAAATTCATCGGTCATGAAAATTATCGTCCGTTGTTTTTTATTAATCAAGTTTCACTCGGAACCTAATGTGACGAAGTTTGACTGAATTTATGTGTTTTCATCTCATACTACTGACTACCTAGACGATAAATCATCTGTAAAATCATCGTCGGTTGTTTTTTATCAATCAAGTGTCAGTGAGAACCTAAGGTGACAAAGTTCAGGCCAGGAGAACTTGCTGCCCAGGAGTGGGCCGTCTGAACAGGTTTCCTGTGTTGGGCGTGTGCATGCAGCTCACGCTCTCTCCAGGGCACTTTCTCCTCCCATGGCGATCACTAAATTTAAATGAAAGAAACCGACTTGAATTCTCTTCATTTGTGATTCAATTTTGTGCGTGAAGTGCATTTTTCTCCTTAAAATTCTGAAAAAAGTTGAAAGATAGTCCCCATCGCTTAAGAAATTACTCGGTGCACAACTTTACTGTTAGACTTGTTCATGCGGTGGGCATATTAAAAGGCAACTGCGACCGTTGTTTTGAGGATGCCGATATTTGCAAATGATAGCGTTCTACAACAAAACGAAACTGATTAAATATTATACTCTGTAAATGTTTTGCTTGTTTGAAAATGTGAAAAAATAGTTCAGCGACAGGAAAAGTTTCTAATTACCTCCAGAATCCAGTAAAAGTCATATGAACGATAAAAAATGTCTCAACAAAAGGCTTATCAATAAAATGAAAGTGCAAGACAAGCTACTTCAATCATTTCATGCGCTTTACCAGAATTAGGCGCTTTACCAGAATTCTTATCACTGATGATGGCCTGTGGCCGTAATGTTTGAAATTAGGTTTTATTCGAATATATATACCTTTAATGATGAAATGATTAAAGTAGCTCATTCTTCAAGCTCTTGCAGCTCTTGCATTTTTATTACGATTGCTACGGCTCCCTAAAGGCTCATCAAAATGTAATCGAAGAGCTACTGTAATGTTACCGACTGACACCTGATGACGGGGACAGCAAGTATTTAGCACAAGTTTATTTTATTTTTCGAAGTGTGAAAGAGATTTTACAGTTTTTACCGGATTATACGACCCAGCATAATATTTTTGTGCCTTAAATTGTTAAGAAGCTTAAGCAAAGTACTGCACTGGTTAGCGTAATCCACAATATCTGAATGCGAACACTTTCACTGATAAGCGGTTCCTAATAAAATAAATCCTGTCTCTTGGTTGGCTGCTCTTTACACCCAGACTTCTTGCTGTCACTTGCACTTCTTCGCAGTGCATCGAGTGCAACATTATTTGGCAAAGACATGCGATTCAGAAACCTTAAATATTCTTGAGCCGAAAAATAAACAACAATGGGAACCTGGTTGTTTTATTACGCTTTAGCTTGTCAAGTTTAAAAATCATGATTCTTTGTGATTTCTCCTGTAAGCGCTTTACCGTGATTGCGTTTCTTAAAAGTAACTGTTTTCGAATAACATAGGCAACACCGTAACATTTTTCACCGTAGAAGTCCTTGCGAAAAAAACAAAAACTTATTTCAAAGCCTTTACATCAGGATTTACAGCAAAAGGCATGTTTTCAAAATAGTTTCACGAGCATTCTACGAACCATGGCACTGTAATTTACGCTTTAGATCACAAGGAAGATGTTCTCCAGAGTTTTACGTAATTGCATCCAGGGACCCAAAACTGATGAAGCGATTACAAAGTTCAATATCTCATCAGGACCATAGTTGGCGAAACGGTCGAGGTCATACCGAGTACTGATGTGGTTGTGCCCTAGCTTAAATGCACTTTGACTGCGACGTGGGCTACCGGTGGTCACTGAGGGAGTTTCAGCAATGCTGCTAACATCTCAGTAGTCACAAACCCTACTTTCATAAATACCTAATGAAAGTTAAATGAAGGCATGAGCCAGTTAATGTTTAGATTTTCACCATTGATTACTACAATTGACTTTATACATTAGTTGAATATTTAACTTCAGTCTTACCTGCTGCAGTCAAAGTGTTAAAAAAAACACAAACTTTCGTTACGAGACTTTGAGTCAACCTTGAACTGAGCACGCACGATCAGAATCCAGGGAGACTTAGAAAAGATATCAGGTTCTTTAGAATTCAAAATTTTCTGTTGTGTGCTTCATCTTGAAGATTGCACGATGCGCACATGCTGAGACCACGACAACGATTTAAAGTCGACGCTAACATGCTTAAAAAGGAATAAGTCTCTTGAACTGAAATTTCTGGTGGGCTCAAATGATGACTTTCTACACGTTTGTCCCGTGATCTAATGAAGGTAGTAGGTAATGAAATGATGCTTATATGGTTGCTGACTTACGGCCGATAGAACACCAATATTTTTATTTGCATAACCAATTTGGTTGTAAACAGAAAGATTAAGTTAATTTTTTCCATGTTCTCAAATTCTTAGTGTTAAATATTTCCAAAAAATCATCCACTTATCTTCCGTGACAAAATTCTATACAGTGCATAACGAAGGCACTAGCAAATTTATACGGAATTATACATGCGTAGTAATCCATAACCTCAGTTGTAAATGAAATGAGACTCATTTCTTCTTAGTCGTGGGTACAAATATGAAACCTTCAATTGTTGATGTTATAATTTTATGCTCAGGGGCATAGTTGTTCGTCGTGTTAACAAGGTCAATCTTTTTCAGGAATGTTAGTTAATGCTTTTCTAGTTTTGTGTCAAATTTTATAAAATTTTTCTTTGCGTAAATTCTTACACTTACGCATTTTTTACGTTCTCGATTGGTGTTCAAACTTCCAACTATACCATCATTTTTTACTGGGTTTGAACCTGAAGACTGAAATATAATTTTCTTTTTGATTGCAGTGAACGATCATAATCTTGTTGAAAGGTCCACATCGTCTAAATTCGAAGGTCTCTGCAGGAGCAATTATATTTTCATTCAAAATAAATCAATATGTTTTGGTGTAGATTCGATAATACATATATGATAGCAGTAGCGCAAACACCGTGCAATAATATTTTTGTTCAAAAAACCTCATTACATTTTGGTGATGATTTGATAACGCACAATATCAGTAGCGCAAATACAACGTCCCCAAACTCACATGAAACTTTTTGCTTTGATAGCGTTCTACAGTCAAACACTACGTCATCTTCCCTCCAAATGCGATTCAGTGAATTTTGTCCAAAATAATTGAATTTTGATTTTATTCCACGGCTCGCCGGGTTATTTTCATTTTTGAAAGCTTATGCATAAACGATGTGGTGATTCCTGTATAAAGTGTTCTTGGTGTTTCGAGAAAGGCGTGAAATAAATGGTGAGAAATTTTTCAGCCCAAATATTTTGCATATATTTGTGTACGAAAGTAAACAATTTTTGTTCATGCTGTTGAACTGCATAAACTATAACTTCTTTTCCGTGAAACACGTGATGAATCAAAATTACGCTCCGTTATCATGATATGTGAATTTATTTGCGAAATTATTTCCAGTTTAGGGAATAGATATCACTGATCAACAACAACAACAACCAAAATACATTTTACGGTACCGAAAAACACCGCAACTCACAACAACAACAAAACTTCAATGTTACCATAAACACCACAACTTACAACAACAAAAACTTCCCTGGTATCAAAAACATAACAACTCACAACAACAACAATAAAATCTTCCCCGGTCCCAAAAACACAACTTGCAATAACAACAACACCAACAAAAACTTCCCCGGTACCAAAAACACCACAACTTGCAACAACAACAACAAAAACTTCCCCGGTACCAAAAACACCACAACTTACGACAACAACAAAAACTTCCCCGGCACCAAAAACGCCACAACTTACGACAACAACAAAAACTTCCCCGGCACCAAAAACACCCCAACTTCCAACAACAAAAACTTCTACGGTTTCAAAAACACTGCGACTTATTTACGTCACGGAATCGCTTTAAGATTGCTCGTAAATAAGAATAGAATCAATGAGAAGCTCGAATTCGAGACACATTCATGAGGGACGGGTTCCGAGGTGCCTCGAATGTCACTTTGAATGCATGGAAATCGCTCTATCCATAATCCTAACGATGGCCGTGACGGAGATTTACGACAGCGCAAAAATCTTAGAAGACGCGCAGCGTGCGGCGGCGAGGTGCTGTAAACAGCCTAGCTGTGTCACGCAATTTATGATACAGAAAAATGTTAGCGTAGACATGCTTTAGCGGTCAAAGCTTCGGGAGAAAAACATTCTTCCGTGGATTTTTATGCGGCGTTAAAATCACATGACGGGGACAAATTTTATCAAATATTCGCTAAGTTTAATTTTTGAGGCTCTAGTTAACAGCATATTTGTAGTATGGTATATTTTGCATGTATAATTGCGGACATAATATAAGGAACGGAAACAACACGAATTTAAATCAGTATATGATTTGGATATTAATGTATATTTGTGGGTTTCCTTTCTGAGTTTTCTCTCTAATAATCTTCCACACATTTTCTATAGGGTTGAGGTCGGGGCTCTGGATTGGTCAGTTCATCAGAGTAATTCCGTCTTATTTGAAAAAGCAATAACCTTCCTAGCCTTGCGACCCGGTGTGTTGCCCTGCATGAAAACAGGGAATTCACAAGGGATAAAATGTAAGTTTGGAACAACATGCTGCTGAAGAAATCGTTTGTAAATCTCAGCATTAATTATGATTCCCCACATCATCACACCGCCATCACCTAACTTGACTATTTTCTTAACTCATTGAAGAGACAGTCTTTCACTTGTTTTGCAGCATACATAACTGTTGTCGTCAGAACCGAACAGGTTAAACTTGAATTCGTCACTGAAATGAATTGCATCCCATTGTGCGTCTGTCCAAACAACATCTTCTCTCAGAAACTCCAGACGTGCCTTTTGGCTTCGCTTTGAAATAAGAGGCTTCAAAGCAGGAACACGGCAATGCAATCCTAAATTTTGTAACCTGCTAGAAACTGTCTTCCTTGAGATGATATTCCCTGCCTCTTCACTACATTTACGGGAAATTGATGAAGTAATTTCGAAATGGTCCTTTGTGGACATTCTAACAATTATGCGATCTTCCCTTTGAGATGTTTCAGAGGTCACCAGTTTTTGGTCTCATATCTAACGTTTCAGTTGAGCTGTACTTGCTCATCATACAGTTAGCGACACTTTTAGGCCTACGGATAAAAACAACAATTTCTGGAATTGACTTATTTTCTTGATAGTTGTCCATAATGAGTTCTTCTTCTGCAAGAGATAGTGTTTGGCGGGTTGAAGTCGCCATGTTGCTATTCCAATGGTATTAAAATGCTCCATTGAGTGTTTTAAAATGAAGTGAACAAATTTTTAAAAAAATCATAGCATCGTTCCTTAACTTTTGTGCAGGTCTGAATGCTTCCGTTTCTGTTCATCTCATTCGTTTAAGATGTCGTGCGAAATTTTCTTACTCTGTATATCATTTATGTGTTATGACATATTCTGTGTGACATGGAAATTTTATTACGATTCATTCTTTACCTACTAAGTAATTTACTGATTTATGTCTGTGTTGTTTCTGTTCCTGATATTATGGTCGCTACTGTATTTGCTCACAAGGATTTTCTTGTGTATTGTAGCGGAGAGAATTTATGAAATTAGTCCAAATCCGCTTTCAAAAGATAAAGTTAGCATTCAGGAGGTTGCTGTTTTATTGACATTGATTGTCTACCGAAGGTGAATTAAAAGAGAAAATTAACTGGATTGTTCGCTTTGCATTTAAGACAACAAAAATTGAAATTCAGATCTGAGGTTTCCTACCTAAATTTCTGTAGAATCTAAATAAAACTCGAAAAAAGTAACTGAGCTCGACACCTAAAATAAATAGTATCAATGATTGTTTATTATAAAAAACAGCATTCTAAATGGCCTAAAGGTAACCAAGGATTCAGAACAAAGTTGAAATTCTGTAGATTTTGCTTTTTGAACGGTGTTGGATGTAGAATTTGAAAGCCTGAAAACAAAGCGATGTGGATGTTATTGAAAGTGAGGTCGGTAATGAAATAAAAACGGGAACCCTATTATCAGTGCAACATTTACTGTACCCGAAGCTAACATGCACGAAAAAGATGAGCGCTTTGAGTACCATTAGTATACGGCTCAAATAATGACTTTGTTCAAGTTTCTATTGTGGTCTTATAGAAGCACTAGCTGTTGAATTGTTGCCAAAATTGTTATTTCCAAGTGCAATTGGGTCATTTTTTTTCGAGTCATAAAGATGGTAGATTACCTTTTTTTAAACCAGTTCACAAATCTCTTTCAGATGTGCCTCTGTGCGCTGAAAGTTTGATGACTATAGAGGTACGAGAACCGAAATGTAAAGTTCAAAATATCATGATTTGCAACGGAAGCACTCCTTTCAAATTTTATTGAAATTTTCAAATTTTATTTTATCGAGTTTTGAGGAGAAATCATCTCATTTTGATTGTGATGTATGACCTTTCATTTTTACCCACAATTCTTATATTTATGCTGCAATTATTGAAACAACTACTGTTTTGGGATACATTATTCCAAAACAAATACTGTTTTGGAATAAAATTAAAAAATCATCCAGCAAAGGCTGAATTTTGAATACCTATGAAAACCACCCCACTGCAACTCCCTCGAAAGAAAGGTGTCATGCCTTTTTCGGTGATTAGAATTGAAACATTTTGAGTGCATCGTCATGCAGTAGATATTTTTAGTATAAAATTATAACTAATGAAATATTTTATCTCAATTACGTTACAGCCTTGGATTTCTGGTTTCATATTTACACACACTTCGATAAACAACCTTCGATGGACCAGTTTTTTGTACTCGAATGCTCATGAAAGACTAGATGTTCATCATTTTCAACAGCGATTTAGGAATTTTTGAAAAAATTGAGAGTTTTAAAAAAGATTATTAAAGTAATTTCAGTATCACGAGGACGCAATTATTACTCGCCCATGGAATGAGCTTAACGTTTGATAACGTGTAAAATAATTTTCAAATGAATTTTTTTCAATCAGCTAAGCTGCACTTTGTAGTTTCTAGCTTCCAGTTGATTTTCTGTAAGTATTGAAGTTTCACGGCATCCACAGAGGCATTTCCAGCGGGAAACAGTCGTCCTAGTTTGAATTAAACATTCGACGATACAATTAAGAGTTGAAATAAGAAAGTCAGTGTTCATACGAAAAACTAATATTCGCACTAAACAGCCAAGGAGGAGCACTTCAGCTTTCTTCCTATTGATTTTGAATGCATGCAATAAAAGCGTAGATTGCATTTCACTGTCACGGAGAACGGAATTTTGATTCGCCACCCAGTCAAGGCACATTGAAGAATTCATCTCACAACTCCGGTCATTGAGACTCAGCTAAGATCAAGCTAACTCTTTGATTTTGACACCATTTTTCTACTCATATTACCGTTATTGCAACCACTGTTACTAAACCGGCACCAGCATCAGGTAGTGACCGATATCAGGATGAGGGAGTAAATGCCACTCGGCAGAGAATTGCTGACACATTAGGGAACAAATTCAACAAGAAATTAAGTGAATTAAGGATATTTTTGAAAGGGACCGAAAGCTTCTTTGACCGAACAGTAGTCACAAACTCAATTTTCAGAAATACTGAATTAAAGCTAAATGATCGTACAATCTAGTAAGTATTCCCTATTTTCAAAATTGCTTTCTACGTTTGAATTTAAATTTGAGTTGAACATGGAACTTGAGTTTACCAATTATTGCGGTCAAAGTGTTAAAGGGTTAATTAAGGGGAAATGAGTCTCTAACTCTGAGATGCAGGTATTATGCAGGTCTGGATGATGTTTGCTGACCGACGATTAAGTGATCACCAAGAAATCCTCATAGAGTCTCGCCTGACCTCGGATCAATGAAAGTTAATCTGTGCTTCTGCCTGGTGCTCCTTTGTGTCCATACCAACTTACGATGTAACTTTTGTGTTTGCAGAGAGCCTTAACAAAATGTAATTTGATTCTAAGTTGCCCTTTCTAAATGAAGACTTCTTCAATAATACAAAGTTAAAATGCAAGATACTGTAAATTTGTGTTTTAAAATTTCACATTTTCAGACCCTTAGAATTACGCAGATTTTCACTCATGCGCTTTCCCTTACTTCGTTGAGAACTTGATGTGTAATTTAAAATAAAACGTTTGTTATAAATAAATTTGTTTGTATAATTATATAATATAATATTGTTTGTATAATTATATCGTTTGTTGAAAGAGAACGTGATATTTTCCGCGTTTAAGTTGATAAGTTATCATTATCTTTTATTTCAGATGGATTAATTCCACCATCTTTAATTTAGACCAACAAAAAGTTTTTGTTTGGAGAGAGATCTCTGTCTGAACAGATCAGATGGAAACACTGTGCCTAATTTTAGGGTAACTGATATAATCATTTAGTGGAATAGAGAAAGAAAAAGTACGAAGAAGTTAATTAAAATGAAGCAGAGCTAAACTAAACGACGATAGAATTATAAATGATAAAAATGAACCCAACAGCTTGTTGATGAAGGTATGGTGTTCACAATTGGAATAAAGTAATACAATATAAATGTTTGCATAAGTGAACAAGTCGCTAATATTGTTAACTCACGAAGTATTCCATTTTTAGAATATTCTTATTGACTTCTACGAATCTTCGAGGAAATGTTGAAGTGATGTAGGATAAATAATTCGTTATCTATTCTCTTCTATTAAATTGCTGTCTCCAGAGCAAAATATTCAGGCATTGCCTACAGATTTGAAAATTATGAGCTACATGCACAGAATCAATTTGGAAATTAAAATTAATTAAAAAAGTTCTAGTAGGTACTTATAAAATAGATGTTCCGTTCAGACAAATGTAGGAAGAAAAATTAAATTTTCCTTAGATGTAAGTATCGATCTGAGCTAGAAGTCCTAAATCCATTTTTTTAGAAGCACTCGAGATTAAATTAAAAAATGCAATCATCATCGGGTCGTAAAATCTCTTGTAACAATTAGTTGCAGGTGAGCTTCAAGGGATCAAAGGCTGGCGCTACTTTTATTAGATTCCACGTAAAATTCCTGCGACTCAAGATCTTGATGAAAAACTTATGATCGAGCGCAGCTTCTTGTCGTGATCCCATAATTGCGGCTGAGTTTGGGTGGTGTGGTCGGCAGCGGTCAGTTACGAAAACATGCGTCGTGATGTAGGTAAAGCGGTGCTGCTATAGCGGGAGGTCTGCCACACTTTGGCATGAGATCTACCTCTAGCTAGTACTATAGGGTGAGGTCTGCCACACTTGCGCATGAGATCTACCTCTAGCTAGTATTATAATGTGAGGTCTGCCACACTTGCGCATGAGATCTACCTCTAGCTAGTACTATAGGGTGAGGTCTGCCACACTTGGGCATGAGATCTACCTCTAGCTAGTACTATAGCGTGAGATTAGGTTATGTTAGGTTTGGTTTAGTTACTAATGAATATTCCTTTTCACCATGCATTTAATTTAGTGATAAACACTTACTTCGGACATCTCAAACCACACCTGGGTAGGCGGTATATGACGGTAGATCTCACGCTATAGTAGCACCAGTGAAACTGAGATACACAGCAAGTGTGACATCCCAAACTGTTTATATTGCTGAAACTTAGCGATAATTTAAAATTTCTCAATTTGCTTAGCCTCCCTAACCGCATCAGTTTTTAATTTATCAGTTTAAATTTATAAAATTCGTCGATCTCAAAATTTTCCTAGATAATTTATCAATTATAACATTCACGACGCCGTTTTCATTGGTTAAATATATTTTATAATATTGAACTGGAATTCCGAGTGCGTACAGTAAGTACACTGATAAGTACATCCGAAAAATAAGAGCTCGTGGAACAGCAGTTGATTCATATTTAATCTTGCAAATGGCTCTGAAAAGAAAATTGCACACCGACAATAAGTTAAATTTCACTATAAATTGAAGTCGCTTGACTTTCAAATCCAAGAGAATTTCCCTCAAGAGAGCAAAGAACGCGATGAAACAAAAAGGGGTAAAATCTCGAGTTATAGGAAGGGTCCTAGAGCGCACTTACATATCTTACTAGCAAATGAATATGAAAACCATAAAGTGTTTATCTCTCAAGAAATAGAGGAAGCGTCTTCCATGAAAGTCATGTTCAGTAAAATTTTTTCACAAGAATTCCTAAACTATATATGACATCGTCTACAATGTACCTTGGTGCTGTAACCAAGTGTGGTGAGGTATCGTTATAGGTCAAAATGAATGGCAGTAAAAGTTATTCTAAAACCATGAAAACCGTCAGGAAGCGACAGTTTTCGGAATAATGATAATGAAAGACCACGACGAGCTGCTTGAAATGTTCATTTAGTAACTTGAATGAATTCTAACCACAAGCGTTTTGGCTACAGGCCATCTTCAGGGTTAGGTGTTGTCAGAAAAGTAGTTAAAAGAACTGCGAAAATTAAGTGATGTTATTGATTAAGATATTCGTATCCATTGCGAAAAATTAGGTTGTGTGAAAATTAAGTTATGTAATAATTATATTAAATCATGTGAATTAACTTATATCAGTGATTAGGATTTTTACTGTCCAGTGAAAAAAATGAAGCTATTTAAAATTAAGTCATATTATAATTATGTGGAATTGAGTTTTACCAGTGATTAGGAAATTCATTCTCCAATGAAAAAAATGAAGCTATTTTAAAATAAGTTATATTATAATCATGTGAAATAGAGTTGTATTAATGATTAGGATATTCATTCTCCAATGCGAAAAATCATAGACCAAATTCAAAAGCTTTGCAAAATCTCTAATGGTGAACGTATTATGCTACACTGAGTATAACAAATGCCTCTAAGCAATTTTGCCTTAATGTAGGAACTCAAGTTGATGTGCAGTATCTGCAGGTGAAGACGCTATCTACTTATTGTGTGATCATGCAGATAGTGTAGGCTTTTTGTAAAGTGCCTATTACATTAATAATTGGAAAGTGTTTCTGTAAATTGCCTGTTTATATCTGTCGATATTACAGTAGTTACTCATACTAACCAATGCGCATTAAATTGTACATCTAAATAATTTATTACAAAATCGCATGAGTACTATAACAATACTGAACAAATTACATCAAAAATAAAACATTCTTAATTAGATAGAAGACGATAAATTTCATTCGAGGTCCGAGTAAGCATATTTCATATGCGTATGAGATGATGACGTATATAACGTCATCGGCGTTATATACGGTGAGGTGAGCAAGCACCTGTAGGCACAATTTGGCTGAGTTCAAATTAATGTTACATGGCGAAGCTGCTAAATATTCTAGCACGTTCTCTTCACTCATTCCTGATAGTTGACTATTTATTTTGTAGCTTGAATGTTTTCGAATTATATTTCGATGGTTGCGCATTTCGTTATGCAAAGTGAATTTGGCCAAAAGTTGCGTCGAATTGCGTTGAAAGTAAATTTTGGTTGATTGACCTTTTTGGTAAACTCATCTTTACGGCCATAAGTTGTCAATGGACCTTATATGTAATTGTAAATCAGGCCATTTTAATATATTCCCCATAAAAGCAATTGCTTCCTTTAAAGCGTAACGAAATTAACAGGAGAGTAAGTTGAAACAAAAACATCGTACATTGTTTCAAACCACCAACTTTCTGTTCTTCAATTCGGGCAGAACGCGTTTCAAAGCGACGTGCAACAATTGCTTTGAAACTTGCATATTCAATTCACGAAAAATGCAACAAACATTTCGTCTCAACAATCGGGAAAGATTGGTCTATGCAGCTTCAAGCAGAGCGCTGTTGAGAAAATCATACCAGTACCTCCGAAATATTACTGCAAGCTAGGCAACTCGTAAAAGCTCGCTTCACCACTTCATCTCCACACAAATTTAAAGTAAAGTCGAAATTTCAAAACAGATTTACGAGCATGGCACGTGGCATTGTGGAAAGAGGTAAATTTTCCAAATGATCTCCGTCTTACACATGGCAAAGATATTTAATTGATTAGTATGAAATATTTTAAGAACAATCCTTTCAATATTATATAAATAAGTTAATACTCAAAGAAATTCGCTAGAAATCCGTAATCGCCTTCGCGCTTGAAGACTGACTTCGAATCAGTTTGAACAGTTACTGACGAAGGCTAATAGAGGGGAGATGAACAGCTTCATTTTGCAAAAATTGAATCAAATTTTACGGTCTTATGTCGAGCTTATTGAAACTATAATGATCCAGGGAATGAAAATGGAAGAAACCTTTACAACAAACAAGATTTAATAACTCTATCCTCTTTTTTTTCTTTGCAAGCGGGGGCAAGTTTAATTAAAATTAAGAGCAATAAACAATGTAGCTCTCAATTAAAATGGCTTCTGCTAATGAGCCTGTTGAGAGCACGGGACACGTCCATTACGGGATCAAAATACCGCAGCGGCAGAGACGATGGATATTATTTAGAGCCTCTTTATCTTGCGAGCATGAGCTCCACGAAGGACAAAAATCTAAGCGAGTAAGACCCAACAATTAAAAATGAATAAATCCCGCGGCCGAGGCGACGTGCGACGAAGAGGGTAAAGCTTCTTATCGCGGTCTAGCAGTGAGAATTTCCTCCGCGAATTTACGCGCTTCCATTTTTATTCAATTTCGTCTTTAAGAATTCCGAAGCAGAATAGGGCCTTTGGGATTTCCTTTCTTTGACCGAAGTTGCTTTAGGTAATATTTATTGTTTTTCGTTTGTATTGGTCAGAATTATACATCGATACAATTTTATCCACGACATGAGTAAAGGGAAAACTTTATTGACTTTTCTGTACTTGATTTGAGGAGAAAGAAACGTTTTATCAATGATTGATTCATTTTCAAGCGCTTCGTGAAAAAATACGCTCTCAGGACATTTGAAATTTGGAAACTCGAGCATGTGTTAGCTAAGCTGGTAATGATATGTTCAGGTTAGGGGAACTCGTACAATCATACAATCAACTGCTACAACTTCCGTAAAAATCTTTGTCTACTGACAAAATTTGAACTCGCACCAACTAGTTTTATACCCATCAAATAAAAACATAGAGATATACACCTGAAAATTATTTTACGCTCTAACTTTTTCATTCGTAAATCGACAAGCTTCAAATTCCTGAAAAATTCGAAAGATATTTCGATTTCACGATCGGGAAAGATTGTTTTTTCTTTGTAGTGAACTGATGAGATAGTCAAATGAGTGAATCATGACAGAAAGCTACGTTACTTTTGTTAAAATGCAAATGCTGTGCGAAATGGGCTTAATTTCGCTCAGCATTTAAGCGTTCAAAATTGATTAAGAGTATACACATTTCTGCTAAAGTTCACACGTATGAATATCTCTACAACTAGGCTGAAAGGGATCCAACAAGAATGTGTGTGGTGTTCTTAAAGCGTTCGGAAAGTATAAAGCATTTACAGAACTAGGCTGGAAGGAATCCACCTCGAAAGTGTGCGTTGTTCTGAAAGCATTCGGAGCGCATTAAGTCTCTCTAGAACTACTTGTCCGGTGGAGGGAATCCAACACACAGGCGTGCGGTGTTCTCACGAGGAAGGAATTCATTTTCATTCGACCTTGGCACTTTTTGTCGCGGTGAAGCAGACTTGAACTCTGGCGGGTGCCTGGTAACACAGACGACAGGTCGCGGCACGAGCGGGCAAACTGGTGAAAGTAGCGGGACTTTGCCCGTTAAAATGACATGGCTGCCGCTGTTGGGAACTGGGCATATAGCGCTTGAAATACTGAAATCTCACTTCTTTTCGGTCGACGATTATTTGGAAGACACAGTATTTGTAATTCACATAGTAAGGATGAAACAGCTGACGTCAAAACTACCGAATATTTTCTTGAAGTGGGGAAAGAAAAGATGACGTGTTACTCGATAACGTTTGTTATCATTCATTTGTTATTCCTCATGAGTTGTTCTGCGCAAACGCAAGAAGTGTATCTTAATTAGCACTTCCAAAATTTTCCCTAGAGTGAGAATGAATAATAAATACGGACCTGGAAGTGCTATTGAATCGAAAGAAGGAATTTTCGAAGCGAGCAAAATTGTCCAATGAATCGAATTGCGAATGAATTTTGACGAGAATTTTTTGTCGCCACATGAGTGCTTCGGAAAGTGAAATAGAAAAAAGAGGTGTTTACAGCGGTTTTTTTATTACAAAAATATGATTACATTCATCGGAAAGCATTTTTCTCTCAAATATGATCAAATGAAGAACGTTTGGTATATGAAACATTTCTGTTTTAGTAATAGTTTTAATATCTGTATAATTAAAAATAATATTGGTTGTCTTCAATTGATATAAAAGTCATTTGAGTACTTGTCATGATTTGTCCAATTTTTTTCCCGAGCGTAATTTAAATAACAGCGTTAAAAGTGGATGGTAGCAATTATGTGAGGTTGCGTGACGGCAAAAACTACTTAACTCGATAATAATAAAGCTTCTGGACACGCTGACGCGGCATTTTCCGGATTAGTTAATCTTGAGCGAGGCGCTGCTCAAAAGTCCATGAGGGATCTTTAATATCCTTGAGAAATAAAGGACCGACCAAGATGACTCTCATCTCGCAGGGCTATCTATGTACGTGCGGGCATAGCGCCGCCTACAGCGTTGGTATAATTCCATCTACATAGAATATTTGAGGGAAACTGGGTGAGCTGAATGGAATAGGTTAAAAATTAACAAGCTGAAATGTTACTCTTGTAAATATGAACGAAATTGTGTTTGTGTACCCAAATGCTCATGGGAGATTGTATTAGATTTCATTAGTAGAGATTTGAAGGAATATTTTAAAACCATGCGTGTAGTTAATGCATAGCGCTTGGCTTGAGACAGTTTTGAATTGCTTAGACTGAAGTAGCTATTACAAAGGAATGAATTTTGTCATCATGCGGGGCCATTAGTGAATTTTTATATTTCAGGTTGTGTGATTTAAGCCATCCTGAGGAAATGAAGTGAGACAAACCAAACAGGAACTAAATGTTAACCCGATAACGAAATCCAAATAGTCCTGAGCGTGTAGAGAGTGGAGAGCAAAGAGTACAATCTCCCGATACAGTAATTCAATTCAAAAGAGAATGCTAAGTTTTCAGGCCAAATTTACTTAGATGAGCTTCTAGCAAAAATAATTTAGAGTACCCATACATACAAATTTCAAATATGATATGATTGTTAAGCTCAGTTGTGTAGGGAAATGACATAAAAATACTTGAGCGCACAAGTAGCATGTAGCTGATAAATATTTGTGAGCTAACAATTTTGCTTAAAAAATTTTTTTCCCACGCATTTCGAAACATGTGCTCTTCTGCAGAAAGAAAAATGACAGCAGTTTTATTTTGCGTTAGTAAAAGAAACCATTAAAAATTGAATTATTGACATACAAAGGACATCGAATCGAGTTATAATACAGGGATGAGTAAACTCTATTCATCGCTTCGTCTATACCAGGCAAAATACAAGTCGAGTCAAAAACAGTAAGAGGTAATTTAGAAGCCTAATCATCACTAGGAATTAATATCACCTTATGCATGGACACCAATTTTTATGAGATTGTCAGAATGGCATCGCCAGCCAACACAATTTTTGTTCAAAAAATACAAAACGACACGGAAATAAGTTCAGAAAGTATCGTATCAAAAACAGATTCACATTTCCCCAAATAATTTTCGACTGTACATTTTTTTTGGGGATGCGAAATTAAACTTTCAGGAACTAAATTATCATATTTGTTATTGAAAAGACAACCAACGTGAACTCGTAATTGACAATAATAAAAGACGTCAAAGAATCAAACAACACGAGTTCACATCACGAGGACACATGGCTAGAGCTTGGATGAGAAAATAAGTTATGGTTGAATCACTCAAATTGTCAAATTATCATTTGACAATTTGAGTAATTGAACACCCGCACGCGACGCGAGAAGGTTATACTTTCGAAGAATAATGAGTGTCAGACAAAAATGATCATGGTTCACGAAACGAGTGAGTGATTTTTCTCTCTATTAAATCGGAGAAATACTAAATTTGACATAATACAGGCTTTTCTTGAAATATTTTTGAAACTTCGCGATGAATTTCGGAACTACGTTTGAAAGTGTGCAATTATACTTGGGTATTTCGTGTATCAAATAATTCACCAATATTATTACGCCTCGCACTGCGTACACAACTCTTCACGAATAATATTTTCTGATACGAACGCACGAGTTTCATTTTTGGGTAAAATTTAAAGTCATGATTTTTACGATACTGAAGCGGTAACGAGAGATCAGGTTTGGAAAAGCAACAGAATTATCTTTTATTTGAATTTTTGCAAAAAAATTTGTGCTTTATTTTTGTGTAATATAAATTCATATGAATGGAGAAATACATTTCAAATAAAACTTCATGCGAAATGTTATCTAATTATGTGAAAAAGTAACTTGCTTGATGTAAGTACCATGGTATCGACGTTCTTATTTCACCGCAAAGATAAAATTTAGTATTATGTATGACTAATGAAGCCATTCACTCATTCTGTACTTCATGAAATAAAGTGAACTCTCTTGTGCTCTAAAAATGCAATGGCAAGTCGAGTGAAAAAACTCGTCATCACCGAAGTTTTTTTGCATCGATAATAACATGAAACTCCGCTGTAAGTTGCTACGATTTTTTTGTATCGAAAAAAACATGAACTTCCACATTAAGTTACTACGATTTATTGTATCAATAATGACATGAACTACTAAGTTACAACAACTTTCTGTTTCGATAATAACATAAACTACCACATTAAGTTGCTAGGATTTGTTTGCGCAGCTCTGACGGGTCAAGGTTTATTCCCAAGCAACATCCATGCTTGCAGAGTCTTTCACTCCTTGTGTTTCTGCTTGAATAATTGTGCCTGAGGGATCGCTTGTAAAATACGGCACTCGAGACTTCACGATTTGTTTACTCGCGAGATTTATCACCTGACCGACCTTCGATGTATCCTTTCTCGGAAACCTTCACTGAAATAAGAGGGAGGTTCACTCAGCTCCATCAGAGAAATACAGACTCACGTAAAAGCGCATGTGGTGGTGCATTAGTGCAACTTTGTTTGTGCGTTCAAGTCTCTAATTCAGACATCCTGAAAAGTCACTGTCAATTGTAATTTTTATGTTTTCAGTGATGTCAGTGATGAATGTCGTACTGAAAAATCTCATACGTATTCTCCTGTGGATTTTAGCGAAAAAGCTAAGATAATTCATTCCGAATATCTACTTAACTTCAGGTAAAAAATCTAAAAAGTCTCCCCTGCAATGTCCACTGGACATCAGTGAAGAGATCTAAAAAATATCACCCACTAAATCGGCTGGACTTGAGGGGCGAAATCTCACCCATAATGTCCGCTGGATTTCAGCGAACAAATCTCACCCGCAATGCCCGCTAGACTTCAATAAAAAAATAAGAAATCCTGGTGCAAGGCAGTAAAATGTCCCCCTGACAACCTCGCAAGTCGCACATGTCCCTGGATCAATGCATCATCAAACCGCCGGAAGGAGCGTTCCATTTATTTGGAAAACTTATTTTACTGTTATTTGGACATCAGTGAAGCACGCTCATAGGTCAATGAGACAAGAGCCTTAATAATGATTTCGAGAGCCACTAAGCCATCATCAGAACATTAATACTTTATTTAAGTGAAAAGTGTACATTTTATCATTAAGTTATTTCCGTACAGAATTGCTATAATTTGCAGGGCCCAGGTGATTTAGATGTGTGTTTATTGGATCAGAGAACACAATCACGGTGATTGACACTGATGCCTCTAAATATTTTTTAACTGACTTTGAAAAGAGTGCAATTAATTTAAAAAGTATTAACAACATTCATTAAAACGCAAAGTTTTAGACAACTGTGCGCACCTTGCATCCAATTCCAGAATAAGAATAGAGGAAATTTTCTAAAGTTCATAGAACGTAAAATTAAATAAAAATTAAATGTATTTAAATTCATTAACACGCAACCTCTTTGAGAACTTTGCACATCGTGCGTCATTTTCGAGAATAAAAACTGACGACTTGAGCCATTTCTAGTAAAAGGAAGTAATTTCCAATCACAACACGAACAAATAGGTCGTAACTTCGGCGACAAAATCATTCCTATGAAATGAGAGCAAAATTCTAAATATACATCCCATGGTAAGGTGGCATGGTGTCTGAAGATCAATCGAAAACTCCACACTCAAAATGAAGGCTTACGTCACGTATATGCTCATTCGTTGTGCTCTCGTGTACGAGATGTTCTGCGATAGCAACATCTGTGATAGTGTCTCAAGTTTTGCAGGCCAAAATTTCCAAAATTTTGCATTAGCTCATGAAAAATAACTCCGTTGATTTGAATCCTCTCGCTGTCACGCCGTTTTAATTCGGAGCACATGACAGTAAATAGTGATTAAATTCACGTTCATTTCCTTAAAATAACAACAACTTAGAACTACCCAGCAATGCATTCAGGAAAGAGCTTTAAATCTCCAAAATGGAGGGATTTTTACAGCCGTACACTAATATTATCATGAACTTATTAGTAAACGGAAAGCTTAATATCCTTTTTGGTGGATAATATAAATAGATGATTTTTCCAGATTTTCAATTACCCAATAATACTCAGAAACACTTCTAGATAACATGATTGATGACGATGAATAGCGATGAGTTTTCAGTAAAGATAATGAAAATACACAGCTATTCATATTCAAATGGATAGCTATTCATCATCGTATGACAGGCACCCTCATTCTTGTAAGCGTAGTCACAAAGAGAGAGACTGCATCGTTTCGAGACAGATTATTCTGAAGAATGCATCGAAAGAATAATGAAAGTTATTTTGGCTTTTGTTAGTTTTGGTGTTGTAAAGGACGTTCTGAAAATATTGTGAAAGGAATTTCACAGCTATCCAGCAGCATATAACATTCATCTTCGATGCTTTATCGTTTGATAAGTTATATTTAACATGTTCACAGCCGATTTACCACTAGATAAATTGCTCATTTACTCATCGGTGTGAAAGAACAGCATTTAAATAAATTCAACAAATTTTTTAGAAGAGATTTAAGTACACGAGGTAAAATATCATCATGCTATTACATTTTCATACTTCCAAGGAAAAACACCCTTTTTTTCGAGCAGTATGGTCGTTTTTTTAAATCTGCTACTTAAAATTTTACTTAGCATGAGACCGCTGGACGCACATGTGCGTCCAGCGGCAGCGAACGCGTTAAAATGCCCCTGCCTCTGACATGAACCAACTTACACCGGAGTCAACGCGTACTGGCACACGCAGATTACTGCGACGGAGAAAACGCGAGTAAAAAGATGTAGCCTAACTGGGCTACCGCTTAACTTTCCAGTTTTTTATTCACCTCTTCACCTCTCTTGTGAATATTAAGTATACAGCATGGACAAAGAGAGAGAAGGTGCGTGTGTGCTGTTGTTCCAAGCGTTATTTTTAAAATGAGATCGAGTCTGAAAAGGTAAAGAGTAAGCACCTGAGACTCAAAATAAGGTGAGTTGTTGCATTCAAAACTGGGATCTTGCAGAACTTTTGGGGGAGATTTTTTGTGTATTTATCGAAAATAAAACCTCAGGCAACAAAAGCAATTAATAGTTTCGCCGAGTTCTTATTCCTGATCTTGAAGTCATATCACAAAACTTTTTAATCAAATCTTGATTTTCACTTTTCTTTTACGCCTCAAACTATGAACTCATACTCCTTTTGTAACGCTTCGAACCATGAAGTCGAATACTTTTTGTGATATTAAAAATTGTATTCCGTTTATAAGCTGCAATATTCGAGCATGCTTAATTATTGGTCAGGTCAAATGATAATTGATTAACGTATTTGCTCTAAGTTCGATAATAAAATTATTCTAGAAAAGGTTGAACAGTTTTGAAACATCATCTATTTTCGGAGAAAAATGAGTTAAAACGACTGTATACCGACTTAAAAAACGATTTCAGGTGATCACGAAAAGTTTTCGATGAATCGCATAAGTCCTTTTTTCCTGAAAATTCTAAAGCATTTGTCAACGAATTTTTCCATTGATGCTTATTAGACCTTGTATGACAGGGAGAAGCAATGGGATTTAATTTTTAGTATTCATTTGCAAAATTTAAGTCAATTAAAATCTCATAGACTATTTATGGACATTTCCCTGACTTTGAAAGTAGTTATCTGCAGCGTTACCACTCTATCCTTTTACCTTCGTTAATGACATTTTATGGTAAATTATATTGAACGCATAGCTATGAGTTGGGCATGAAAGTACTGCACGGGACGTTAGAGTCACTCACTCAATATTTGCCGCCCGAGCTCTTCAATAAAGAGTCCTGGTATATTTAATTATACTATGAATATCATAATAATTTTATTATTATATGATTATAGCTCTAGAAAATAAAATATCACAATATAATTGGCACTCTATCCCAATTCGTTGCAAATTTCCTTCGCACAGGCTTCCAAATTGTTTCAAATTAAATTTTCCTGAAAATTCTGAATTCAAAATATTCCATGTTTGGAATGCAAGTCAACTTTCATATTTTTTGCCATAAAAATTAGTTGCCTTGCTTCTGGTAAGATCCTACGTTTTACCCATTTTGTCCCATATTAAAGAAGCTGCCACGATTGAGGTAGCTTCGAAGGCAATAATTATGTAATAAGCAACATTGAATTTTGGATTTTTCTCAACATTTAATGTGTAAGATTAAGATTTCGAACGGTAATGAACGCTACAAGTTACACTTCGATGTGAACATTACATCAAATACTAAACAAAAAAAGGGCCTCAAAATTTGTATCGTATCCAAATGAAAACTTCAGATGAGAGCAACTGTAACATCAGCTCGAAGAGGTCAAAAAAGTTTCCCTCTAAAGCTCGGATCACTTAGAAAGGAGTTGGCTCTCAAGACTGAAGAGTTTTGTGCTGCTCTATTGGGGACTCTGCAGTCAGTCAAGTCTCGACTGAGCTACGCTCAAGTCAGTTATGCGGTGTGTCCATTCCCAAAGCTTTCAAGTCCTGCGGACGTGAGAAGGAAATAAATTCCGCCACCGCATCAGCAGGCCGGCAAAAGTAGGCGTACGAAACAGAAAGACTTCGGCAAACGCGAGCTTCCAATGAGCTTGAGAAAATAACTCACCTTCCCGAAGTTCCTTTTACAAATTACAAATTGACTTCCTGTATTACTCGTCATGTGAAATTTTCCGGAAATTGCCTCGAGTGTTAACAAAATAAACGTGTTTATGCGTAGATTTTGACAAATTGCCGAAAGGATTAACTACCAGATTAGCTGGCTTGTTTAACTTTTTGGAAGTTATCGTTTGAAGTCAAAATTTAAATTTGAGCCTTGCGTGAAGTACATTCTCTCCCATACTCGAGATTTGGAAAAAAAATGAACGTCAATATATATGCTACATTGTAACTAAATTGAAATCCCACTCATAAAAAATTTATTCGTCCCTCATCATTTTCAAAAAATTAATCGTTAAGTTCTAAGGAATACTGATATTAAAACGTTTATCTGTGCGAATAAAAATTGGCCTGTTAATTATTAATGTTACATATACTGTTTCAACTTAACTGAACCCGGTAAAAAATTAGATCCTCGTCAATGATATTACAACACTTAACTTTGAGTCTCAAAATCATTTTGTGACTAAGCTTTGTTTCAATTAAATTTCACCCGGTAAAAAAATTCAGCCCTCAATATTTTCAGCGAAACCATCATTAAATTTTAAGCAAATTTTCCGACAGAAACCTGATAGCGGAACTCAATTACCGAGCAGGACGGGCGCGCGACATCAAAAAATGAAAATGATGGTCGCGTCTCCAATTATTCATGAGCCTGAATGCCCCTCTGCAGCGAGCCAAGAACATAACACAAGGATATTTTTTTTTGCGAACGACCAGTTGGTAAAATCAAATTAACGGATAGGTTAACTCTTCATTAACGTAAATTGCCGAGGAAAACACTTGTCTCTAAAATTTGGGGGATTAAATTTCTATATGTAATTGGAAATGGTTAACATTGAAATTGGCCGTTATTGTTCTGAATTTTAGTCGGTAGCACCAAGTACAATGAATATAAAATTCATCAATAAAACTGATAGTGCTTACATATTACTCTGAAAATGATCGTAAAACATTTGTAATCAGCATACCTAAGCTGAATACACTCAAATTGAATACAAGAGTTTTTTCTCAGGTAACAGTGATTTTCCCGGTACTAGATACGAAGTTTCCCCCAAACTCGAAAACGCATTTCAACTGCGCGTGTCATTGGCGTTATTTTCAGAACCCATGGTCATTTATCCGTTGAATCATTCCATTTTCCCCCTCCTGCCTGCTCGCTAACCCAGTCATGCCACCTCATCCATCAGCAATCAAGGCAGACGCGCGGTAGCCAAAATACGGTTTTATTTCCGTCCGTTGTAACCAGAAAGAAGAGCACAAATCCTCTTAAATTCTCCCCACTTCTATCAATCAATGGCTCTTAGTGGCGAGAAAGAAATGATAGCGCCACATAAGCTGCCGATTGTCGTCGTCTTTTGGTGGAGGTTTCGACCGACCGCAGTCAACATGTCCTTCTAGGCATCGAGCCTAATGAAAACCTATAGGCTGTTGTGCCAATGTGGAATTTTGGACGAGTTTTCTCCCTTCAAGAACGAGCAAAAGCGTGACCCTCTTCTGTCCAGCGAATCCTTTTGACTTACAAGGAAACTATCTTGTAGAAATACTCTGAAATTGACAGAGCAGAATGTCCCTTGAACGGTAGCTGGAGTGTATTGTATTTTTAAAACTCAACTAAATGCCGAGAAAGCTTTCTAAAAAGGTAAAAGATATGTGAATTCAGGATTTCTTTAAAACTCGAAGAAAGAAGGCACGAATTTAAATTAACAGTAGAGCATCAACTTCAACTTCGTTTGCTCATTCGCGATCCAAATTCAACTTGTGCGTCACCTGTACGTGAGCAATGTAAGAACAGAGCAGAGCCCCGACGAAAACGCTGAAGCAGAGGCAGCGTGATTGATGAAGAACATTTTGGCCGTTAGTGCAAGATTGTTCGTGCATGCAAGGCCTCAGCGTTGGAAGGTCAGATTAATGTGGCTGTCAATACTCATATTACGGCAGATGGGCTTCTTTTTGTCAGCCAACCGTATGGAGAAAGAAGGATCAACGTATTAGATATCCTGAAAAGAAGACCTGAAGGGAAATGTGTATTTGTTTTACTTCAGTGCAGATTCGAGGAGTTTGAGTCGATGAAATTTTTTGCCATTCATAAGTATTACAGCTTGCAAATTCCATGGCCATTTGAGTTGAGTTATTGCATGGTATATTGGCTATTCAGCAGCAAATAACTTTTATCTTGAGTGGTGCACCATTCCACAATCTCCTCCGTACAAAGTTCTGAATGTGCGTCTAGTGATAATACAATGTAACCCTGTACCGGTCATTATACAACTGGAAAAATTCACCGGTGTAAGAATTAATAACAATTAATAGCGATATATCTATAACGAGTAACACTAACTCATAAAGTGTGGAATTAAAAGATCATCATAGATATTAATGGAATATTATTGATTTTGGAGATTGATGGTGAATTCACAGATTGACAATGATGTTAATAAGCTGGTAGAGGCTTTATTTTTACAGATTGACCGTGATATCAACAGACTTTCATAGATAACAACAGATTAACAGCTACATTTACAGACCAATTGCTATATTAACAAATTAACCTAAAAATAAAAGAACTGCAAAAAATCGTACAAATTTTACGGTAATTTGCGATTAAATGGACTCTATTGACCCCAGATTAATCAAATTTTTAGCTATGATTTAGGGTATCTGTTTGTTCACATGCATCGGTGGGACTCACCCATACTAAAACGCATTCTCTATATTCATTTAACTTTCACTTTTTCGTGCATATTGGGGATCATTATTTTATTTTCTTAGATGATGCTCTCAGTAATGTGGAAGATCTGAACTTCATTTTACTACTTCGTTGAAAAATAAAAATTTTCCTGCGATGTTATGCTAATGAAGGACCGAAGCGCAAGATTATGCC
>JACJUY010002632.1:4533-29446 GCA_014220935.1 Platorchestia sp. MABIK | reverse complement strand
GAGTAAATGTACACACAACACCATCAGGCAATAATTATCATTCTAGATAACACCGCATACGAAAGCAGTCACCAAATGTGACACGCCTACATGATTTAGTGATTAAAAAAATAATAAAGCCAAAATTTTTTTTCAAATAATTTTCCTGGATGTCTGTGCGTTGACTTTGTTGCTCACCAATTTGTAAACATTTCAGAGAATGCGGTTTCAATTTTTTCAAACATGCGCAGTTAAGATTTCGATTTCCAGAAAAGGGAACTTCAGTCTTATTTCAGTGTTTTGCGAATCCCACATCATCTGCAATAGTTAAATTTAAAAAAAGGAATTCAAAACATCTGCAATCATTGAATAGGAATTTTTCAACACGTCCTCACGAGGCTAATGGTCGGCCGCTAATGTCATCTGGCCTAGGTGGTAGGATGCAGGAATAATGGCCTGTTTTCCAGTACCAGTGAGCAATCAAACAGTTTACGACTGTCGAAAAATCTTGGAATTTCTTAACAAGAAGTCGCATGAATTTACAAATCCAGTTTCATTGAGAAACGTGTACATTAAAAGGTTCCAGTGCTAATACCGTACATGTTGTTTATTCTACTATAGGAATTCAGATATAATTCGATTTGTTAGTGCGAAATCTAACTGAACAACTAAGACTAACATTTTCGATGAGGCATGAGAAGCCTCAAAAATTGCGATCGCGCTCAAGTTAACGCAGACGCAAAAATCAAATGCCTTGAAGATGTTTAAGTGAAAAAACATCTCGAGTGTAAAGTTTAGCTGAAGAATTTCAAGCGAAAACATGTCAAGTGCGAAAACCGAAGTGAATTTGATAGTAAGCGTTCAGCGAGCGAATCAGATAAACTCGTAGCAGCGGTACTGTTAACGGAATATTCTATCGTTTATTCATGCAATTGAGCATTGCCCACCTCACACACAGGGTGCGGCAGTGAATCCTGCTTTGCGAGAATGGTGTGGAAGGCTAAAACTGCAGGATTGACTGCTGCGCCCTGAACATTTACCGACTCCACTTAGACATTTTATATCAATGCCCGTACATTTTTGTCTCCAAGGTTGAAGAAATACTTGAAGAAGCCTTCGTCTTCTCAGACGAGAAAGAAGAATTTTATTTAATTCGTTTTGTTAGTGGAAAATGAACGATAGTTTCAGATAAATTACGCGGACTAAATCACTCACAAGCAACACCTTTGGATGTTGGATTCATTAGTAATGGACAATACATGCAGAAATGGGTAATATGTAGCAATAGATACATAGAAAAAACTTTTTCAGGTAGCATCAAATCAGCAAATCAATTTTTATTTATTAAACTTAATATAAATGAGCTAGCGAGCGCAAAGCTCAGTCACAATTTACAAAATTCATTTACTTCGAAACACTTCAATATTTGTGAAATTCCCATCAATGAATGGAAAGAAGCAGGATTTATACGGTCACCCACTCAGAATTCAAGGCTTTGATTATACAATTATTGAAAAAATTTGTCATGATCATCACAGTTTCTGAGGTGAAACAAATTACAAAAAATTCATTAAACACTTTAATTTCTTGGATCTTGTGCATACGCTTATCATTTTCATACTTGTTGCATCCACATAAGACAAATCGCATCTAATACCTGCGTATCTTCATGTGGTGGGCTTAGCTGAATCACCTTATTTGAGGCCTAAATTCCTTCAATGGTACAGCGGGGGCATGTGATTGAGTGCCGTGAGGGTGAGCATCGCGAACAGGATGACGGGAGATTCGAAACATGCCGATAGTGCTGGGTGCAGCAGTCAATCCTGCATTTTTTGACTTCCACATCCTTCTTCAAAATGCAGGATTGACTGCCGCACCCTGTACAAAAGTGAGTCATCGTTGAATGATCTCAACAGGCCTTGAGAACCAGAAGAACAAGATTTGAATTGAATAAGATATCTGTGTTATTGAATTTTAATTTTTAAATCCGTATACGTATTATTAATATACGTTTATTGATTCATGAGAACACAATTTAGATGTAATAATACGTACGTATGTCAACCTTTCTCCGTTGTAAGAGTGAAAACTGTGCGGAAACTGTGCGGAAAATACTTCTAAAGAATTTAAAGTCTTTCTTTACTCTTTCTCGTTTCCATTATTCTAAAAATTAAACAGCCGCTAAAAAAGGAAATTCATCTGAAATTTATGAAATTTGCGAGTGTAACAAATTGAAGGTGTCTAAGATGTCTGGTGCAAGATATTCCTTCAAGAAATGACCTGACGTTGAAACCTATGGATGATAACTCTCTTTTTGCTCATATGAATTATAGATGATATTTGCAACCATTATCAAATTTTGCAACGAAACGTTCTCATCGCGACTCCACTCCAGAGATCAAACTCCTCTGCTTGAATTCTTGGCAACTCGGTGTATCAGATTGCCAAGCTAGTAAAAACCACGTCCTGAAAAACCAATCCTTGACTCTCTATAAGTGTGCGAAGTCCAGATGAATCTTCGAATAAAGAAAATTATTTTCACTTTCAATGGTGGGATTGATTAAAATTGAAGGGATCGAATTTTTACATTTAACAATTGGAGATACAGTTGAGAATCTGCGATAATGCCAAGGGTTAAAGGCGAGATTGGATTATTATTCAGCGCTGTACGAAGAAATAAACTTTTGAAAATCACAGATGCTATCCAAAGCTGAGACTGAACAATGCTAGGCAGGTTTACAGAGCGATAATTACGGACGCGAGACTATCTCAGCTGCAAGATGTGTACGAGGATTTTGTTAGAGCCAATCTCTGATGTCAGGGTGTACCAACACAAGGCAATGCATGAGGATCCTGTCCAGAGCCAATCTCTGATGTCAGAGTGTACCAACACAAGGCAATGCATGAGGATCCTGACCAGAGCCAATCACGGATGCAAACTGCACCCAGATCCAGCATCACACGAGGAGCTGCTCAGAGCCCATCACGGATGTGACGACCCTGGTATCGCGCAGATCAGAAAGCAGCTGAGGGTGTCCCTGCTTAGACTGAACTCTGGCTCGATTTAGACGAGATTCACTTTCTACTAAATTCATGAAGTCATTCGACGGATCATTTTCGAAAAGCAGTTCTTAATTTCGAATCTAATTTTTTGAAGCCAAACCAAATAAAATTCATTTGAACTCTGGCTCGGTGTAGTTTGACGAGATTCGTTTTCTTTAGATAATTGATCAAGTCATTCGACAGATCATTTACGGAGAGTAGTTTATATTAGCGAATTTGATTTTTCAAAGCTAACAAGAATCAAATACATTTGAATTCTGGGCTCGATTTAGACGAGATTCACTTTCTACTAATTCATGGAGTCATTCGACAGATTATTTTCAGAGAGAAGTTTATAATTTCGAATTGAATTTTCAAAGCTAATCTGAATCAAATTAATGTGAATTCTAGGCTGAATTTAGACGCATTCATTTTCTACTAACTCATGGAGTCATTCGACAGATCATTTAAAAAAAACTGTTTTCAATATCGAATTTAATTTATTAAAGCAAAACTGAATAAAATGCATTTGAACTCTAGGCTCAATTTAGACCATATTTACTCTCTACTAACTCATGGAGTCACTCGACAGATTATTTTCAGAAAGAGGTTTATAATATCGAATTGAATTTTCCAAAGCTAAACTTAATCCAAAATTCATTTGAAGATAACCTCAAATTCCATTCAATGCACGCGTTGATTTGCCTTTTGCTGATACGTTCACTGATACGCCTAGCTAATGGTTCAGTGGTCTCGTAGTATATTATTTTCAAATGTCTTCGTTTTTAAAATGAATTTATCGAGGTATAATCCAGAAAACATCTGTCTTTGTCATTGGTTGAACGTTGTTTTTATACTGTTGGTAACATTGAAAATATGTATTCAAGTGCAATAAAAGATTTATTCTCGATACAGATTTAAAATCTAAAATTTCCAGTTCAATCAGTAGTAATTAAAGCAAGTGTTATAAAAATGCCTCACGGGACTATCTTTATGAAATACTGTTGACAGTCTGGTGACACGTGGGTTATTTTTACAATGCTTGCATTAAATCTGTTGCCAGAGATTGTAATTTATTTAAATCTGTATTGAATAATAAATCTTACAATGTGTTTACCTACATCTCTTTATTTGAAGCCTTACAGTGGCAACATGAAAGGCTTTTGCCATAAAAATGCTTACTGTAGCGATAAATTGAATGCAGCTATCCATAATTAACACACTTGCCAGTATCAATGTAACCCTTGACTCCTACCCCAATATCTGAAAAAACAGAATCATGAACAAATACTTGCAAATCCCTCAACTTTTACACTTGAGCCCATGACCGTGAAAATTTTAACTGCCATGAGACATAACGGGCTTCATTCTAGCAAAGTCAAGCAAGGAACGACTCTAGCAATAAGCAACTCCCAACACTACGAGACAGAGCTTGGACTCTGACGCAAAGGCGTGGGTGCAAGCAGTCACGAAAAAAGGCTTTGATACAAGGTTTATGGTATCATCGAGGAACTTTCTAAGGTGAGCTTCCTTTGTGAAACCAACTCCCTCATATCAAAGACAAGGGTTCTTTTGTCCGGAAAGAAAGTGGCTCAAGTTTTGTGCCAGCAACGGGTAGCAAAAATCTAATACGATCAAATGAAAGGTGTCTGGACTTTCGTCTTTAATTTCGAATGTCTCTCGGCTGCCTGTTAAACATGACCAAAAGAATTCCTGGGTATTCGTGATATCTGAAATATAATGTGAGGCCCTCAAAATTGGCGAAGGACATTCGTTGAGCAATGACAAGTCATGAAAAATTTGAAATTAGAATAAAATTAACCTGATTTAACAATTTTAGGTGTAGAAACTTAGAATAAATAGTTCTTCGAGGAATAAGTGCGTTTGTCCTCGATCTTGATGACGAGAAATGATATAATAAAATCGTTCAGCATACTTACAGAGATGTTCACGCCTCCCAACACAAGTCATAAATTTCTCGTGTTATTACGTTTTATCAATACGGAACATATTTCTGATAATGTGAATCAATTTTGGTCCTTTTACCAATTATTGTCTTGAACCACAAATTATAAATTAAATTTTACAGAGAAGAACGATCATTATAATATCACTATTTTTTGTCAAGTGTTTGACGGGACAAAACTCACGACAATGTCCAAAATAAAGTACGATTTTACTCCTCAGAACGAGATGAATTATATTCTCATTTCCACTAGTTCATCATCGTTGAAAAAAAATGCCACATAAAGGATAATCACTTCACTTGTTTAAAAAACGTGAATTTTAGTCGGAGTTTGCCAGAAAACAAGGCTTGTTCACAAGTTTTCCCCGTTTTTGTTTATGGTCAGAGCACTGTAGTAGTTTAGACGGATGAAATCGCATCGGATAATCTTTTCATCGTCTCGCTCTTAGATGAAAGCACAGTTATTTTTGGCAAACCACCTAGCGCGTCGTAAAAAACGGGAAGAACTTGGAACACACCTTGCTTCTGAAACTGAGCGCTACCACACGGAGCACCTACCACACAACCTCACCACCTTGCGGCGTGCCCGCAAGTGAGAGGAAGAGTGAGGTTGCCCAGGATCATCTTCAGCGAACTCCGGGGGTAGACGAAAGGATACATCGAGACGTGTACGCACAAACGCACACACGGCTTTACAACGAAGGCCATACTCTCTCACCTGACCACGACGACCTTTGCTGTACGGGACTTTAGAAGCCGGAGCAAGTCTCATGTGAGCGTACAGTTGTGAGTGCTCTTTTTGCAGGTCTTTGTACTATCAAAGACAGGTTAGGGGTTGTCCGCTGTCGGGCACTCAACTTGGCTCAGACATTGTGCATTACGTTCACCAGCGATAAAATCTTATAGTAAAGTGTGATTAAATATCATTGTAAAATTAAGGTGCGCATTGTTGGCTCAGTGATTTAAAGATTATAGAAACACATTTGAGTAACTCGAGGCGCTTACTTTTTACAAACTAGATATACAGTGATAAAATCATTGCTTATGACTAAGGCAATGATAAAGTCTATATGCGCATTATTGTGGCCACGAATAAGTTCGATGACTTCTGGTGTATTTTTAAAAAAATTTATAAATAAATAAAAATAATAACGATGAATTTCAAATCGTTTAATTATTCAATTGATGGCTTTTCTTTATGATTACATAACATTTTTAAGCTTCAACAGTGTATTTATGTCTTCAATTTACAATTTTTAAGCATGAGCTAAAGGTATGTTGATTTGCAGGATAGCTTAAGATTTCGATTTACAAGCTGCGGCAGCAATCCTGTATTTTTGGGCTTCCACGGCCTTTTCGACAATGTAGCTTTCTCAGGGTATGAAGAAATAATCTCTTTCATACCCTGAGTTGTAAGATTTTTGGAAATAGAGCAATTTTGAATAATAGGTTTTGAAATAATATGTTATATTATGAAGTAGGAGTAATGAAGTACTCATTCATCCTTCATATGGCGGAACGATTCAGGAGTCATCAGGGCACTGCACCATCGGGACTACAGCCATGTTGAAGGCTCCGTTTCTATGACCCTTAATAAAAAATGGATGTTCATGCATGAATAAACTTTAGTTCAAAGAAATATGAAATGTTTAATAATTCATCGGCATGAAAACATCTATAGTGCCTCAATAAAGGCTCATGCAAATCACTTTTATTGGTCCGGAGTAAAACTTTCAGGTTTGATTTACGATCTGCAGCTCAGCATTTACATTTACGTTCATCACAGCCATTGATGAAGTGGAGGAGTGTTTTTGTGCTACAAAACAGAAATAGCTGGCCTCTCCAGTCTGTAATTTTGAAAAATAATCACTAAAAAGGTCATTATAACAAGATAACGTATTTTAAATGCAAATATTTTAATCACCATTTTTGCTAATCTTATTGTTAGGCTTGAAGTTAAAATGTATTTCACAATTTATTCAACTTAATTATAGGAACTGCTATTAATTTTTTGAATAAAATTGGTACATCTATGTTACAGAATGTACTTCCGTCATAACTACTGGCATTTTAAATACAACATTTCTACTCATACAGAAAAAACGCACATTTCAATCGATGCTGGAGCAAATGGGGATTTAGATGCCAAAAAAATGTCGTTTTCACTCTCGAAACTAAGGAAGTGTTAGACAGTTAAATTTCTTCAGGGCTTGAAAAATTTTCTGGGCCAAAAATGATTTAACTTATCTGCAAACATTTCAATTGGCTGTGAAACTAAGTGGACAAAACATAAACTTTCATAGATACCATATTTTTAACATTTGAATTGAAAACGGCTTGAAAATACTCATAAATGGCCTTTTACTATGCTGGCTTAGTCCTGGTTTTTCTTAACTATTTCAGATACCGCAGCATGATATTCCTGTTCTTTTTCGAGTTCTCATTTTTTAATTCAGTCTATAGGTGTTTGTACGCGCATCCGAACTAGGTCGTGAAATAATAAGAGTAGTAGGTGGAAACCTGCTTCTGGCTATGCTGTTGCGCCGCACATATTTTATTTTATACTCTGTTCGTGTCAACTCACGAAGCTATAAAACAAGTCCCTTTTACACGTACATTTACACGTACGTCGTATACGTCAAATTTTCAAAACCATTTCCGCGCAAATCTCCACCACATCTCAACTCGACATAAATTTCATGGCCCCAATCTCTTAAAATCGCATGAAAATTTTCAAATTTTCTTTACGCAGCCTCCCACTTCCCGAGCATCAAGGGGAACCCTCTGCTCAATTTAAGATGCTTAAGGTGCGCCTCAAATTTGGCTGTAATGGAGGCTGTGTGTTGTGCGCCGTTTTAATAATCCGGAATTAGACTCCAGCCTTTGACACGCGAATAATTCCAGCCCGTGACTCGTATGACCTTCTCTTCCAAACTCGCCAGGTCGTCTCGCCAGTCTCCAAACGACGAGGCAGCGCCAGTCTATTCCGGTATTCGCGGAACATGGACGATGTTAACACTTTGCAGGATTACATCAAAAGCAAATGAAGTTTTGAAAAAGTTTCTCGGAAATGCTGAGGACTTGCCGCTGGCTCGGGAAAATTTAGCTGATTGAAGTGTCTGAGTCTTTGTGATGAAGATTTTAAATCTTACATGGAAATTTTCCTGAGCTGGTAATGGATGTCAGGAATTTGCTAAATTGTTTTTTAAAATTATATCTTTTTAATGATGAACTATTCTAATGTAGTCCATGCGTTGATGTAAATTACGACGGATCATTCTCTTAAGCCAGACAGCAAATGTAAAAAATTGATTAACATAGAAGAAAATATGGAAAATACTGGTCTGTACATTTTTGAAGGCGCTAAATTCTCTGGCATTTTATGGTCTAAACAAATGAGACTTCAAATGAAATTTTGTACGCTTAAAAAATGTAATTATACTTTGATCTGGTAGTTATATTTTCACATATTAATCCCAAATGAAAATTGAATGATGAAAAGTCAAAGTGGATAGTTCCCTTCTTATTCGTTGTAATGTACTTAACTATTCGCTTTCAAAAATAAGGATAAAATTATTTTGTGAAGTAATATTATAACCAGTTCACTGAGATGAAATGCCTACTAAATTGTAAAAATGAAAGGCTGAAAAACAAGAAGTGTTTTTTAACGGTTGCAAGCGTTATACATGCGTTGTACTTGAAGCTTCTCGCTATTCAGTCTCAGCAAAGGATTCTTGACCCACCTCGTACCTATTGACACGTTCTCTGCGCATTGGGCCACATGTGCACCATTCGCCAAATTGCTCATTTACGTACCGGTTGAAGTGAATGACATTTCATGTGATTAGCGACTTCTTTTTATACGAGGTGATATGTTATCGTGCAATCGTATTTTTCATATTTGACAGAAAGGATAAAAGTGTATTCGAGCAGTTAAGTCGATATCCCAATTCAGCGCCCAACCACCTAACCGAACTAACCGTTAACAGCCGCGGAAACGCGGTGAATGTGTTAAATAAAGATGTATCTGTGATAGAGTGTATTATAAATGAGTATTAGGTCCGCCAGAGCAGCAAAGCCTATAGGGCTGGAGGGGTCAATTTACTATCCTCATTAAAAAGTTTAATGAAAGTTTTAATAGGCCAAGCAGAGCTTTTTTCCTTTTACTCTCTCAGACGGTAATGTATATGAAATGTAATTGATAAAATGCCTTCTTTAACTTTCTCATTCTTGGGGACATGAAGCGTGATATACGGGGTAGTTTTGAAGAAATAGCATTTAACTTGCACTTGTCTGCAACAAGCGAGAGACGATAGTTGAGAATCGCCCTCAGTCATTATTATCCAAGGAAATGAAATTTAATTTCTATTTCATAGATTTTTTCTTGCCGATTGAGTTTTTTGAGTTTATCATAGGTAGTTCGAATGAAACCATAAAGTAGAGTGAATTATCGTAAAATATTCCGATACACTTGTTAGTGTGACGGGATTTCAGGTAAAAATTAAATCATGGAAACGAATGAAACATATTTTTTTCAAGCTTCCAATATGCCGTCGTGGTACCGTCTACAACACTTAATGTAAAATGATTTATCACTTACATACGTACATAAAACGGTGTATCATAGCTTGTACCTCATGATTTGAAAATTTGAAACACAGATTAAGTAAAGGAATACAATGAGCTAATAGAAGAGGTGAAATTTTGTGTTAAGATGCCCTTCGTAATTATCTTCAAAGAGGAGACATGAGTGAGCAATCTGCTCTCATTTAGTTACTCAACAAATACTATAGAAGGAGATGGATGTTGTGTATGAGCTAAATAGAAAATTAGGTTAGTTCTGAAAACATTTGTTCGAGATTCGCTAACTAAGGGATATGTATGAATTGAAACTCACGTTTTCATACCTCTTATTATGAGCAATTTTTGAGTTTATTTGATGTCTTCCGCGAAAATTCATGAGTAAATGAAAATACGTTTGAGAAAT
Organism: Platorchestia sp. MABIK; assembly: GCA_014220935.1. Lineage (NCBI taxonomy): Eukaryota > Metazoa > Arthropoda > Malacostraca > Amphipoda > Talitridae > Platorchestia > Platorchestia sp. MABIK. The sequence goes on along the minus strand of JACJUY010002632.1, from coordinate 19,472 downwards.
ATTTCCGTACAGCAAGGAAGTCTTAACTTAAAATTACCACTAAAGTTTCGTGTGAGCTTTATAACTACAGAACTTAGTGTTAACAATTATATCTAACATATTTGCAATATAACTTTGTATTATCTATAAGTGGTCTAACTAAAAGATAGTACTGTACACGAATAAATTTTCTCGCTGCGTTTTTGGAACTTCTGGATCGAAACGCCATTTACATTAAATTTAAAACTAATCAACAGTACTGGCTTAAAATAAGCTCGTATACGGTCTTCGAGACATGAAATGAGCCGAGTTTGGTCCATAAATCATCATCTTCGTCATGTTTTAGTTCCCCTGAACGCTCTTTAATGTCACGACTAATGGAGGCGGTTCTAACTCTGTTGTCACGTATGCTTAGTAACTATAGTGTCGAGGAATGTTGTTGCATATTATTAAGAAAAAAACAACTCTCCTTTTCAGCAGGAAAACAGGTGTTCGAAATTCAATTCCGGGCTTCAGGACCGTAAAACTTGAAATTTTTTTAATTTTTGTAGTTTGAATTTAGGGTTGGATTAACATTTCAATGTCGAAAAATAATTTCTCATTACTCTGAAGCCAGCACTCTTCTGTTTTAACGGCAAGTGGGAAACTGTAACAGATTGAAATACTTTGTTTGGTCGAAGTCTCACACGGAGCGAAATGAAATCAAATTGAAATCAGCGCCATTCCTAAAACTACCGTTTTAATGAAGTAAAGCATAACATAAGTGAATTACATGCTCATTTGCGAAATTATTTCAAGGTAGGAATGAAAATGATGGGTGGTTTAGACTCGTGCATAACGGAGCGAAGTTCAAGCTTACTTAACGAGGTCATGTTTGTTCATAAAATAGAGGGGCAGGCTTACTTATTTTAACTTGGCTCTTGCGATGCGGAAGTGAGATGAGATGTCGGCCCAGTAAATAATGACACATCACACATCATTTTTGAGGCACAATGGCAGGATGATGTGAATGACTCATAAATGTACGAAGAGCAGTTTAAAATTGTCTAGGGATGACTTGCAATATCTCGAGGGGATGAGAAGTAAAATTGAGGCAGAGGCAAAAATAATGTCTCTGAGCCCCGGAGGTGACTTTAATCTTTCAGAATCAGATCGTGTCATTCTAGCAGTAGAGAATTTTACGTTCCTTTTGAGGCCGCGTCAAAACAATGGTAGGATTAAATTAGGCAAATTAGTTTCACCCAATCTAAACAAGTAGTATAGGAAACTAAGCCTAGGGGAATAAAGAATAATGGATCTTAACTGATTTCATTTTGTAGAAAATTTCATGCAGAAGCAGAAATATAAGATCATGTAATCAATTTACTTTCCGTGATAGGCGCTTCATTGATAATCGTCCCTGAAAATTACTTGACACGGGGAAATCCAGAGCACCAACACACGTCGGTGAGTGTTGGTGAGCAATGGTAGGAGTCGCTCAATTTGGACCAACTGTCGCACAGCTTCTGATGCACAGGACACGAAGCGTCTGTCAAAAAGGATAGCTCGAACTCTGTAAATGTGTCAGCACGCTTCTAGTACAGTGCAATAAACGGAATGATAGTAGAACAACGCATGAAAAATTAGTGTATCACTAGATTACATAAGCGAAAGAGAGAAGAAAACTTGCCCTTAGGAGAAGAAATCATACCTTGCAGTTGAAATAAACCCTCATCGATGCAATCTTCCACTCCTGTTCTTGCGTTCCCCATGGACGTGAAACTCAAAATAACGCGAAAGTGTAATCTCACTTAACTGACGCTTCACGCCTCCAGTTCAGGCAGCAAACACCAGCAGATCTCGCCTATGTTTAAGGACTAAAAAACCTTTAACGGAGAGAAATTTTCACCGAAGGCGTCACGCTATCTCAGAAAGCATCGGCATTTTCTCCGGCGGTACTGGAGATTATAAAAAAGAACACGTACTCAACAAATGGACGCGTTAGCTCGACGAAAATTCACGTGTAGCAGGGGAGATTTTTTTCACTCTAAGTCGGATGTACTTCAGGAATTTACCGTTACGCAAAAGCCAACGCTTGATAAGAGTGGGACTCCAAATCGTTGACCTGCCAGTCGTAGAACTTCAAGTCAACTTTGAATAAAATTACCACAGGAGAGAAGGTTTTATATTTTTATTAAATCGCTCTCATAAGGCTAGCATAAGATTTGCTAAAGGTGAGCTCTATGCGTATACATAGCAAAGCAGTGTGGTGTAAGTTTACTCTATGCAAAAAACTACAACATATGTTCAAGACAGAATCTTAAAGCAATAGCGAATTAAAGAACAGTGACGATGTGCATAGGCAATCGTATTCTCAACTGTAATAAACCGATTAGATTTTCTTTAACAAATTATTTAATTACGGTGAACATCGCGCTAAAAGTGAGCCTTGTGTTAACTTCACCACTAACCTTGTGCTTCAATTTACACACATTCGTAGTATTTTTTTGAATCAATGTATTGAATTGCAGTTTCATTTTCCGCACAAGTATAGGTTCGCAGTTTATACAATGGAATTTACACACTATTTGTCACGAATATTGATTTGAATTTCAAGCGACGAAATTCTAAAAATTGCTGAAGCTTATTCTCCAGTTACTGAACCGTGAATGGTTACTTCCCTCAAAAGGTAAAAGGACATCAAGTAAAAAGGCCTACAATAGAATTCTAACAATAATTATCGACTGTTGCAGTTCTCAGCCTATCTCACTGATTTTTGACGGACAGATCAAAAATTTGAAGACGAAACGAGTTCTCCGTCTGACCTTCAATGAAATGAATTCCCCGAGCCAACTGACGTCGAGAAATCCAATGCTGTTGTTCCAGTTTCTGTTTTGGTACAGGTATTAAGCATTAGAATTTCATTGAATTTGACGACTTGGCATTAAAAAAGTCACAAAATGAACTGAACTTGAGATACTCATCTAATGTTTATATTTCAGTTAAATAAATACTATTCATTTCCTGTGAAACTAATCGGGTGCAAATCCAGTCAGTGAAATAAAAAAAAATCATCAATTGGTAAATTTAAAGGTAAACATTGGCACAAGATTTAGCTTTTAGTTATGAGGCAAATGCGCTGGTGAGTCATACAGCTAATTTCACAATTTTTTTAAATGTTAGACGCAGCATCTTTGGAAAATGAGAAGGAAATTTCAAGGAATACAGTAGCATCATGAAAATAGCGCTTACGAAATTAATTGACTTATCAAAGAAGGTAAAAACTGTACAAAAATATGGGACGGAACTTGAAGTTTGCAAGTGCATGAAGTAACGTAAAACTTTCTATCCAGTTTCAGTAGGTGTGAAAAATCTAGATACTGTTTGAAAATAACTAAAATTATACCACGTTGTGTTGAGTTTGAGGTGTCATTGCAAGCCAGAAGTTGCTATTTTGAAAGTGACTAAAATAGGAACACATTGTGTAGAGTTTTCAGGTGTTATTGCAAGTCAGAAGTTTCAGCTTGGAAATAGCTAAAGAAATGACGCATTGTGTTGAGTTTTAGGTGTAGGGAAAAGCCAAATGTTGCAGTACAGAAATGAGTGAAGCAACAGAACACTTTCTGTGGAGTGCAAGGAGTGCTGGGCAGGTTGTACAGTGTCGGAAGAATGCGTCAGCTAAAAATGGAGATTGCAAAATGTAGTGAAATGTGACTTGCTGCTTCGTGACCTACATTATGGGACAGCTGGGACGTGTGCCAATATGTGGTAAAAAGTAATAGAACTTAAGAAATTGAAATTAATCTTACATTACGTAACCGAACATTACGTAACGTAACCCGGTCTCAACGTATTTCCAATAAGTCAATTATTGAGGAATCTCATGAGCATAATAAAAAAGGCATCATTTAAAAAAATGCACATTATTTCGTGTGTGCGTTTCGGAGTATTAAAGTTTTGTTTCACTGCGTGAAAAGAATATAAAGAAAATTAAACTCCAAACTTGAAGATAAATAAAATGAAGAACGGAACAAACATCCGTCTGTAAAATCCTTGAACCCGAACACTTCTCATTCATACGCAAGTTGCCCGGATACTAAACGCTCACTTACACACACAAAACACACGCAAGCCTATACAACCATACAGAGATACACCCTCACATTCAAGCACACACGTTCATTAACGCTGACACACATGCACACGTATACACACACACGCACACACACACAGGACTATACAGGGTTTAAATACGGGATCCGAAAAAATTATTAATAACTTTTGATGCAATGAACGGATTTTGGTAACCAAAACGGGTGTAGAATCCTAAGATTCATGTCGTTTATTTTTACTAATTTTTGAGGATGATATTCGTCATGAGGCGTTCACTCGACTACAAGCAATATTGGGCGCGTGGTGCTGATTGATAATCGCGTGTTGATAATTTCGAATTACTGACTGAGAAGTGAAGGAGATTATGGGACCGGTTCAATGGGAAATTCCTCAATGTTGGCTACGTTTAATAAATTGTCAACATTTGGAGCTACCAGTCTGCGTGTAGCAGTCACGCTTAATGAAATAAACACATCCACTCTGCAGGTTATCCTCTAACCGATCCTCTCTTGTAGAAAAATACGCTGCCTCAAGTATTTACAAGTATCAGTAGATTTCCTATTGTATTGAAAGCATGTAAACCATATGCACATCGATGACACGTTGGAAGAACTAAGTTTTGCATAACCCTCTTATGAGAGTAATAAGCCTCAATGTGCAGCTAAGTGTACCTTAATGTTCAGATGACGACTGAAGATTCAATGTAAGCCTCAAATTCGAGTGGAGCTCCAATTAGTGAGACAAATGTAGTGAAAGAAATATAGCGTGGATATTTCATTGAAAATGTAACTAGAGTCTGGGAGAAAGTGAAAGCCAACGAGCGGTGCTTAATTCTTTTCTTCAGATTGTTGAAGAAATGTCATTTTCACTTTCGAAATAACGAGGCAGTCCTGTGTGGTCGTATTATACGTTTTTATGGCTTCGTTCATGATGTTCTGCTTTGTAGTGCTGCTATTTCATTGCATTTGTCCCTCGCAATTGTACGCACGAATTAACACGTTTCTTGCAAAAGAACCTACTGGTGGTCATTGAGGGGATTTTCATAATGCTGCTGACTGACCTGCAGTCACTAACTCAGTTTTTATGAATACTCAATGAAATCTAAATGAAGACGCCATCTATGTGTTTAATGTTCTATACTTTCAAAATTGATCTCTGAAATTAATTACGATTGGAGCTGAATATTGAACTTCAGTTAAACCCGCTGCAGTCAACATGATAACCACACGGGGCAGAAAAATGTGGCGCTATTTCTTGTTCTTCTAACTTCATCTTAAGTTTTGGAAAAATATTAGGATATGTGTCTCTTCTCATTCCTTCATTCTGATTCATTTGTTCCCGATGCCATGCTGGCAGAGGGCGAGGGTAGCTCATAAACAAAAACGAACTTCAAGTTATCTGCAAAATTCGGTTCTCCTCTTGATGATCACCCTTCAGAAGTAAATTTGTTAGAATTATATGAATGACCCCAGTCCATTATGAAATGCTGAGTTAAAGAGCTTGGGAAATTTCGTTCGTCCTTAAGTGTTCTTTCATTCAAAGAAGACGCTCAAAAATTAAATTCATTCCAGTCGTTATTGAGAACTGGTGATGGAGGTGAAAGGAGCAATAGGAATTTTTCAGCCCAACAGTTCGTGGCGCACAGAAATTTAAATTTAGCTTTCGCAAACAACCTCACGGTTGTGTAAAGTAAAAAATTCTTACTCTTTAATTCTGGGGCTTGCGTTGAGTGATGAAGTTGCAGTGATGAAGTCGTACCAGTATTAAAGTAATTTCTGTACTTCTACCCCAGTGTTAGAGTTGGAAACTGTTATAACAAATTGCATCTAGGAACGTCACCGTGGAATGACTCTCACAAAATATGACAGAAGTGTTGGGGTCTGAAACAAGTCAAAGGAGTCACACTGAGGCCAATTTTATGAGTGAAGAGCATCAATTAACTAACTCAGAATCTCCTTAACTTTGTCAATCTTGTTTCGAGAACGGTTGCTTACTTTCATTTATGAGAATGTATCATCGACAGGTATGAGCTTGGAGGAACATCACCTTGCTCAAAGTACCTCGTTTGCACATAGATTTCTGATGAAACAAAGACAACATACATTGAGTAATACGCAATTTGAACACCGTGTACGCCCTCTACATCACCCCTACACAGCCAGACAACAACATACATTGAGTAATACGCAATTTGAACACCGTGTACGCATTCTACATCACCCCTAAGAATTCCTTTCTGACCCTGATGAGAGAAGCGAGTGCAAGACATGTTTAGAATGACTCATAATGACTGAGTTAGAGTTAAGGAAGGCAACATCACGGCACGATGAAGCTGCCTCTGGCGTCGTTAGGAGCTCTGCTGCTTCGCGACTTTTTACAGGGATCCTCTTCGAAAGTTACGGGCGGAACAAAGGGATTCCAGGGAGGACGGCGGAAGAAAAACGAAAAAAGTTCAAGAATTAGGACTCGCATTTCTTACCCCGTTGCGCAGATTCGTTTTCGTGGGAGGATTGTGCTGTGAACTGCCGGCAGAGAACTATGATGAGCGCATTGTTTCGTTCTGCTAGACTTTTTCCATATTTCAGTGAATCTGTGGAAGTAACATGTTTATGATGAAATTACTAAGCGTTCGAAGTATATTTATGATTAAAAATATTGAATAATAAATTTTAACAAATTCATCATGCTACGAAGAACATTTATAACGAAGGTTAAACAAAAAATCAAGGAAATTTTTTGGAAAGTTTCTTATAAAGCATATTTTTTTACTTATCGGTCAGAAAGCCTGTAATTTAATTTTTACACAAAAAATAACAAATATAACTAAGTAAGTTAGTAAATCATTACGTAAAAATTAAAGGTATTCGAAAAAAAAACAGTCTGCTAAATTGTAATAAAAACTTGAAATTTTTCAAAAATAAAGTGAATCATTAAATTTTTCCTCATAAGTTAAAACTATTCGAAAGAGAAAGTGAATCATTTTTTTTAAAGTAGAGAGTAGAAATTTTCGAAAAACCCAGGCAATTAGTTAATTGTTTTGCAAAAAGTAAAACCTCTTGAAACACGTGGTAAAGCATTCATTTGTGGCAATTTGAACGGAAAATATTTCCGAACGAATGAGTACCACAGAAACGTATAGTAGGACGATGGTATCTACCAAATTAGCGACCAAACCATGGATGACAATATCGACGGGGAAAGTCACGACGCATTTTCCCCAGAGAACGCATGCCTGAACCGAAGAATGCGAGATCGTTGGCTTGATTGCATCATTATCATTGGTTGCTTCGTTAAGCTCGCATGATATTTTCGTAGCGCTATTTATGCGCTGGAATTTGCTTTTACTCCTTTCACGGCAAAGCACTCACTACTAGGGCATTTTTGGCCCAAACTCTATGTTTGGCCATTTTTCATTTGACAGATTAGACGAGAAGATTTTTTTCACATCCAGTAACCTGCGCTGTTAATCACAAGCTGGGAGCATTTTTCTCCAATTTACTTCAAGAATCGCCAATTTTGGTAATTTTGGCCAAAAAATGGCCAATTGTATACTCCAGTGAAAGCAGTGATGCTACAAAGAGCAGGACGCGTATGCGCTGTTCTCTGCAACGGGACATTGACGCGAAAAATGAGGTGAGTGAAGCGGCCCATAGACGATCAATTTAACTGTCAATATCATTGACTCAAAAAGTTGTTGAGATTTTTTGTAGCCCACAAACGACGCCAGTATTTTCACCAATATAATTGATGAAAACCAGTCATTTGCTATGCGGATGCCTTACGTGATGGTCGGCGAAGAAATTACCACTGTAGCGCTAGCTTTGGCACTTTCATCTCCCAGAAAATTCCCGCGCAAGCGCAAGACGTGGGCCAAAACTGACTCAGGGAACATGACGGGATATTCGGCACCGACGCATTGCTCAAGGAATTACGTGCAAATGAGCCAGAAGGTTTTAAGAACTATCTTTGAATGGACACTACATCATTTAGTGAACTATGACATCTGGTCACTCCATAAAAAGTAACAAGTACGAAGTACCAACTCAAAATAACTCCAGCATGGATGCTTCTAAGCTTGAGAATAAAAAGCAATCCAAAAATCGCTACGCGTAAAGTCATTTTTATTAAAAATTATCAAATAAAACTGAACGTTACGGACTAACTGTCCATCTTCAGTAAAAATCTCAGTACGACCTTGGTAAGGAGAAAAGAGAATTTTCACTGTTCCCTTTACCAAGTTGTACTGAGATTTTTGCTGAAGATGGACAGTTAGTCCGAAACGTTCAGTTTTATTTGATCATTTCTAATAAAAATGACTTTACGTGTAGCGATTTTCGGCTTGCTTTTTACGAAGTACCAAGTACTGAAAAGTACCAAATTTTTACTTGTCAAGATAATTTAAACAAGTAGGTTAACAATTATAAATAAAATAACTTCGCTACATTCAAATAATATAATATAATAATAAGACATAAAAAGTACCAGATATTTGTAGCAGCGTCCTCAAGCATGCAAAAGTGCCAGATCTGCGAGTACACAAAAATGAAATTTCAAATATTCCCAGGTTTTGCACTACGGCTTTCAGAGCTAATAATGAAATATTGACGAACCATAAATAAAAAATAAAACTGATTTTATTGCGTCAATACATTGAGTCAATTAATTGACGCTCGTCAATCATGCCCAGAGACGATCAATTAAATTGTCAATATTCATCATTGTCAATTACATTGACAATTAAATTGATCGTCAATGGGCCGCTTTTATGTGAAATTGAAGATTGAACTCCAATGGAACTTAATTTTAAAACTTAACTGTAGAACGGACCAGATATTAGAGAATACATTTAAATAAAAGTACATATAAATAAAAGGTATTTTGTAACCTCTGGTGGGGTCTTCGGCACTATGAAAATACCCTCAGTGACCACCGGGGGGACATCAATCAGTTACGTTGTAAAGGACTCTCCGTCAAGCTTGTTTGGCTGCTCGTTTTTTCGCGATGTTGATGAGCAAATTAAGTTCACATTCAAATTTTCATGAAATGTATTTTCGTTTTTGTTGTGCTCATTAACACAATTTTATTTCATTTATCATTACACTCGCCCAACCTAAGTAGTAATATCTGTATTTTTACATTTTTCTATGTTTGCATGAATACGAATTAATACTTAAATAAATCTTACCAAAAATATTGTTAGTGGAACACTATTTATTTGAGTTAAAGAATTGACGAATCAGAAACTTTTCATTGTGTTTCGTGTTCTTGTTATCAGGCATTACGTAGTTTGTAAAAGTATCAATTGTCATACGAAATGATCCAATCAGTTTCATGATATTCATTGAGGGTTATATTCAAAATAATTCAAGTGCGTGAATGATTTCTGATCATCCGTATTAATCATCTTCAACAAAATTAATATAACCCTCATTTTTTCGCCTCGAATAGATCTTATCGTCTAACACGCAGGCTGCCAGAAAAAGAATATTTCTCGCTCCATTAAACTGGCTGGCTTGAACAGTAACTTCTTTCAGCTGAAAAACGCAAGTGACGATAAGTTTTTCTTACTACAGAGATAGCGTTGACGTCGGGGAAAATATGAGCTCATGCAAAGTTGATATTTTGTTACACCAAGTTCAGTGCTTATCTATAACTCAAGCATGAGTTACAACGACAGTATTTACACAGGGGATTATAATGACGCTATTCGATATTCTTTGAATTGGGAACAGACCATTTTTGAACACGCCATCACCGAGAAATATAGTCTATTTTTGTGTACAGACTCTTTAAATTGTGTGTCTATGCACTAAAATTTACATACGTCTTGATACCTAAATGCTAACTCATTTGATGATAACTTTCACAAAATTGCTAACGTACTTGATTTCATTAAAGAGTACACTGTTTTTTCCCCAAGATGTTCACTATCCCTAATTCGATCACACTCAGCATACTGGGGAGGCAAAAAGCGGTCCTTCAGATATACGCCACGACTTTCTTCCCACGCTGAGCGAAAAAAAAACAGGTTAAGAATGTACGAAGACCCAAAATTGCGGAGGCCACAGTTCCTTCATTTTTACCCTCAGTGATTGATGGCAGGCGGGAACAAGCTCAAGAAGTCGATCTGTATCTCTGAGGAGACGAGGGAGGTGATGAAAGGCACGGAATGATGCCGTGGAATAAGGCGTACCCGAGTGAAAAGAGCGAACGTAGTAGCATTATTTCTGGAGAGTAATCAGGTTCTTTCTTTTGAAGAATCTGGGCTAATCATGCGTGCTTTTAGGACATCAGATGGCTTTTGGGAATGCATCTAGGGCAGGATTTACCGAAAGCAGAAATACGCGTGAGATATTAATTTGTTTTCATCTTACGCTGGAGATTGAAATTGTGCTGCCTCACGCGCTTTTACCGCTAGGTAAAATAATGGAGTTAAAAACCTCCTTCTTGTTACTCGATGTTATACATTCGAAAAGCAAAAAAGGCTGGTGTTTTTTTCGAGCTTTAACTTTGTCTTTTTGCAGAAAATATGGTACTTCTGTTCCTGCAGCATTTGAACAAAATAAACTTATATGTACATGAATAAAACTAACGTCATAGAGTACGAGGATGTTTACTTCTCATTAATTTTGATTTATGTTTTGTGGATCCTAATGCTGTTTTGATAAATGCATATATATTGAAATGTATACATACATAAGTAACGATGAATAAATTGACTACAAAAACTATTTCATTTCTCTAACATAAGTACAAACTGGTCTATGACCCCGTGTGGCACCTCGTGTTGTGGGCTGTGCAGGCCAGAGGGGCGCGCGCACCATCTCAGCTCAAGGAGGCACCCGCATCGCCTCACGTGAACTACAACCGCCCCACAACATCGTTGCTAAATTCACCTTGTTTTGCTCAAAGATTTAAATTGCAATTTTTAAAACAAATGTTCAACCATGAAGAGCGTTGAACATCTTATAACTGTATAGGATTACTAGATGCAACGGTCGATGGTCTGTTGAAAAATGGGGAAATTTAAAAATTTCGGCCTCAAGGAAAGCGAATGCGGCAACTCTACTGTCAAAACGTCTTTGTTGCCGACCTCGTTTTTCATGATACTCGTGAAGCACGAATTGCCCGATTTCTTTTTACGTTTAGAGGCCCAGGACTTTATCCCTGCTTTGTGATTGTATTATTTGGTAGAGCTTAGAGTGCAGGAAATATTTACTACAGATTTTTATCACTGGTATTAAGGGTAAGCATTTATTACTCTCGTTATAACACTTTTTCAACAGAGGTGCTTCGTAGTTTCACTCTATTCCTTTTTTGCTGGGGATTGGAAGCCTACTGCTAGAACTACGTTGTTCGAATAGCACACACGCGTGAAGCAACTAGCTTAAATACCTGTCAACTTGAGACGTTCCCTACCTCGCTCCCTCCTTACATTATTGTGAAGTATTTGAACGAGAAATTTTGTAAATTTGTTCTAAGATTTGAAGGATGCTGTTGGAGGCAGTGAACTTACCTGTTTTATTGTGCTTGCTCTAAATGATATCTTTGGATATCTGCCATTTTAACCTGATAGTTATGAATATGTTTTATCCCCAAACATTCTCATTTTCATTCCCTGATGTCAAGAAAGCCAAAGCTCAAATGTCAATGTACGCGGAAACTGTCACAAGTATTTTCACCCCACTGTCTTCATCATCTTTTCATTTCTTCATTACATTCATAAATAAACATTATTAAACTTCAACTAACTAGCTATCGAATACATTTTTATGTCTTATTCTTAAAATAAATAGAAGAACCAACGTTATAAAGAACATTTATGTAAGCAAACGTTTCGGAATTAAATTATTCCATCATCAGTGCTGGAAGAAATAAAAAACATTTTCAGTTATGAATAAGACGCTTAAGGCCTGAATAGAAATACTATGCAAAAAAATCAAAAGATTACAAAATAAATAAATCCTTTTCTAAAGACTAAAGCACCATACATAAGCCTATAAGTAATACACACAGTACATACAGGCGTACCCAACCATACATGCACAACACACTCACACCTACACATTTATTTATACATGTATATATAACACCCACTAATGCACACACTACACTATGTAACACATACACTACATGCACATTTATCTATTCACACATCCGTTGCGAAACAGAAAATATTTATTGGCCTTCCGTTCCTAGGTTACCTGAACAGTGAATTTCAAAGAGAGATCTTAGTCCTTGTGCGAACCATTTTTACGGCGGTTGACGTTCATGTTTATTATAAAAAAGCCTTTAAGATTTCGTCTTATTTAACACGAAAGAGCGACAAGATGAGTGCCTGGAAAGTTGCTGTGTGTATATGTGTATGTTTGTGATTGCTGCCAGCAATCGTACGTTGGAAGTACTGCTCTCCAACTATTTATCCGTCACAGCCAACATTCAGGATTTTCTCATAGAACAGGCCGCCCATTTGCTTTCCCCCCCAGTCCGCCATTAGAAACCATTGCAACAGTTCTAATCACGCTTTCAAAATGTCCAATTTTTCAGTACTATGCAAAGCCTTTAATGAACAAGACCTCCGTATTCTAGAAACTCTTGATATATACAAGAATAAACCTTCACTAAATAACGATTTTAGCGCTACAGAATTATTTGTAGCCCCTACTTCCTAACTTGCAGTATGCTGAGGTTTGCTTTGTGTGTGCATGTAGTGTGTGTGTGAATATATATATGTATATATAAATGTGTAGGTGTGAGTGTGTTGTGTATGTATGGTTGGGTACGCCTGTATGTACTGTGTGTGTTACCTATACTCTTATGTATGGTGCTTTAGTCGTTACAAAAGGATTTAGTAATTTTTTATTCCTTTGAGTTTTTTGCTTATGATTTCTATTCAGGCCTTAAGCGTCTTATTCATGACTGAAAATATTTTGAACGACGACATAGTTCATCTTATGTAATAAATTTATATAACACCAATGTCTTATTTTCTTATTCTTGTCCTAAAATGTATTGTTTGTCTTGTAGGGCAATTTATCGTTTCTTGCGCTCGCGAGTATATTATGACAACACTATTCGGGTAGATAATTTCTCGTAATGTCCCTGCTATGTTGCAAATGTTATGGTTGGCTTTGTACAACAATACTTCTCATGTTTAAGGTAAACGCACATAAGTTTCTTTTTATTGTCAGTTGTCATCACAAAATATTGGTACAACAAAAAATTGTCGCAACCAAAAGTTGTCAGTGAGGTAGACCGCATACGAGCCGCTGGAAGGCGGCAACAATTAAGTGTCCCCATGGATACTGTGGAGATGGCTGAGAAAGAAACTCAAAGAGAGATCAAGGAAGTACCGGGTACACCCACCACTTAGTCAGAGGATACTACGTGGAGCATTTTAAATATTATTTGATGAAATAAAAAGAGACCCTGAGAAATTCAGTAATTACTTCTGGATGTCACAGGAAACCTTAAGTCATCTAATTGACAATAACCGGACCACGTTTAGCACACCAGTACACCACCATGAGGAAATGTGTGTCAGTAGAAAAAAGGCTAGTGTAACATTGAGGTAAGGATGAATTAGGGAAAAATACATTCAAATTACTTGTAATTTATTGACATAATTAAGGATAATTCTTGAAGCAACAGTATAAAGAAATAAAGAAGTAAATCCGTTACCATTTCTCAGAAAGTAAAATTGCTAATGTCTATGCTAAACTTTTAATAAAATGAAAAGTTAGGCGAAAATTGCAGTACGTATGGTCATTTTATTAACACAAATATTAAAGTCTAAATGAATGAAATTTAACGTTTCGAACTAAGCAGTTCATCTCCAGCAAAAGAATTCTACGACAAAACAAAACAAATATGAGTAAATTAAAACTACACTAGACAGCAGAATACTACAACATAGACAGAAAATAGTCGTAGACCTAAAACTGATAATAACCAAATTAAACAATTAAAAAAACGTAAACTTACGATTACGTATTTGCGACGAGAAGAGGAAAAGCACTTTGAGTCTCATTTAGCTTAAAGATGTATAGTGACTCAAGGGTGCATAAATCAATCGTGTGAAGGGCGCCTGCAAGGATTCTAAATGATGTACGGAAACAGGGATGTTACAGTTTTCAGCATAGGATCGAACAGAGGACAGTGGAGGGGAACCAAGAGGACGACCGGTTCTACAGCTGCGCCCAGCGTGCTCGGCTACTCTGGACATAAGAGTACGACAGGTGGAACCTACGTTTTGTGATTCACAACGTGAACAACTAAACTGGTAAACCACAGAGGAGCACATAGCAGGGGGCAGCTTATCCTTGAAGCGGAAAAGGGAACCGATTGTAAAATTGTAGACATGAATAGAATGAATTTTAAGTTGTGGAAAGAACTTGCTGGTTAGGAGTTGAACCTCCCGATTTAACTTTAATCGACTAGTGTCCAAAGTAAGAAAGCTTGAGGAAAAACTTCTATTGATTACATGATTGGAGTGCTTGCATGTGATCATAAAGTTACCGATTTATTTATCGATAGTAAATAAAGGAAAACCATTCTCAAAAAATAATTGTCGTAAAAAATTGAATTCCTGATTTAAACATCAGAAGTTAGAATTAACTTTAAGCGCTCTATGGATGAGAGTTCGAATGCAGCAGAGTTTAAATGGGGTTCAAAGGGGAATCAGGCGCAGCAATGCGGATTTAATTTTAGATTACCTCAAACTTAATAACTGTAGTTGTGATTGCATTGATTTACGAGATCGTAATCATAATAAAATGTTTTTCATTTTTTACTGGGCATCATTTCAAAAACTCTTTTAAGTTCAACCAAATCAATGGCTTTATCAACAAAATCAATGGCCAATCAAC
>JACJUY010002631.1:57202-85970 GCA_014220935.1 Platorchestia sp. MABIK | reverse complement strand
TGGTACGATTGAAGTTACCAGCATAAGCTAGTTTTTAATTGTCAAAAAAATAAGAGTCTTCCCTGTCTTGACTCCTCGCTCCAGACGCTTTTGGTTCGAAAGCCGAAAACATGGCAAAAATTTACGAGAAGCGCTCTCGTACCCACGTGTCCACCAGCCAGCAAGAATTGTAAAAAGACCCCTTGACGACTTTACTCAGTCTCGAGCAAAAGGTGGAGGAGTCGAACAATGGGGATGCTGCAAGAGGAGAAAGAAAAATTGCAATCATCGCTTTGTGAAATTAACATGAAATTAACAAAGCTAAACGAAATTGAGAACACAAATAATTTGAGATGTTCGCACCCTTACCCGATCAATGCTCCGCATTCGGGGTAAAATGCTTTTAGCTACGAGATAAAAGTAAGAAGTTGCCGGTTCAGAGGGAAGCGGTCACAACGATTAAGTTATACTGTCAAAAAAATCAAACGTAAAATTTGGGAAACAGAAAGTCGGTGTAAATAATGAAGTCAGTGTAATTCAGGAACTAAATCGTTACTTATTTGTTTATCAAAACTCACATTTATCATTTCTTCTCAGTGCGGTATCTCCTCTAACAGCGGAAAGTAAGAAGAAAGGCTCAAGTGGAGGAATAGAACACAGAAGGAAAAATTCTAAAAGTCTTAATTTTAATTTAAAGTAATGAATTCTAGCTAAATCACGGGACAGCTTAACGGAGGACTATGTAGTTCAGTAAGTAAGTAGTACCAGCCTCTCTTGGAGGACTGCAAAGGTAAGTGGCCAAGTGCTACACACCTCTCTTGGAGGACTGCATAGGCAAGTTAAGCCAAGTAATACACGCCTTCTTTGGAGGACTGCAAAGGTAAGTAATTAAAATTAAGTCTTAAGTTAGTAGGCTTACATAATAATAATTAATAACACCCAAGAGAGAATAAGTGATACGGAGAAGAAGTGTAAGTAGAGCTGGAAAATGAGGAGAGAACGCGAGTAGCGGAAAAATTCGTTCCCGGGCTAAACAGCGGGCCCTGTTGGCAGCACCGACTGAACTCCACAACACTCATGCGTTACACCACTTCCAAACAGAAATAACTTCCGCTGGCACTGCTATCACTGGGTAGCTTTTAGAGATGATACGTGAAACTAGAGAAAAGATTAACGATCTCACCTACGTCCGTGCTCCAAACCTCAAGTATGTGGAGAAATGAGGTCAGGACATCTTTGTTACGGAGGTGAGTACACTGTGTTTCTTATAGTTTATCAAATTTGACTTCGTGAGGCCGATTCCATGAGGAGCTGGTCGCTTGGGTTGCACCTACCAGATGACCTAAATCCATTCGCGGGACGCGCAGGGAGCAGTTCGTGATACATCAGCTTGACATGCGACCGCAATTACACCATTCCGTGTTCAACTGCGACAGCGCTAACACACAGCGAATATACATATCTCAGTAGTTTTTGATGTATAAGATAATTTGAAGAACTTTATACAAAGAAAATTGCAAAATAATTACAAGGTAATAAGCACTTCTGCGTCAGCCTTCACTTCACTAAACGACCAAACCACACGCTGAAAATTCGATTTTAAATTTCTATGGCACAAAAATGTGACTCGTAACATAGCACTTAAATATAACACTCTACAAAATGTCAAGGTTCGCAGTTTCCCGTCAAGTGTGCAGCAGGATAATTATAATTAAAAAATAGTCTCTGAACTATTTCACTATAACTAATATATTTGCTCGAGGCGTATGAACACTGAATAATGGCTGTGGGGTGTTATATTGAGAGCTACAGTTGGAGTTTACTCAGATCCAATTGTAGGAATATAAAATTCATTAGGTATGATTTTAGTTGTGCTCAACGAATACAATGGTCATTATATTAACACCGACGTGTAGGACATGTCCCATCAAAAATGACGGGATTTGAAAGTTGCCCCTGGAACACGTAAATCAGTCAGGTAATGACATGTAAAATTGGTATCCCCCTAATGAAGTTTTTAACAGCGGAGAGTGGGGAATGAACGTATTTATGACACAGGCATCATTATTTACTGGATTTTCACTATATTAATCTTTTACCTGAGCGCATTAGACCAATGTCCCCGAATAAATCCCGTGGTTTATATAATGTAATAGTTCCTTGAGCAATATTATCGTAAAGTTAACTGGACCCATGAGAAAATTCCCAGCTATTTTTTTGGCAAAGAAAACCGAACGTACCCTCACCTAGCCTATCCTAATGTTTCAGTCTAATCTAACCCACCCTAACCTGACTTATCATTATCGAATCCTATCCTATTATAACCTAACCTAAGCTAATGTAATCTACTCCATCCTAACCTGATGTAACCTAATGTCTAACCATAGTGTAATCTATTCCAACATGACCTATTCTAAGCTAACATATCCTAATCCTCAGCGGCACGGGATAGGTAATAGGTCTAGGTTAGTAAGGTTTGTCTATCCTGTGTTATGGGGACTGGCGCCACCAGATGACGACACTGATGAATTTCCAAAGATAGGCCCACAGGACTTCTCTCTTCCCTACCCACTTCGTATCTTTCATTTTCTCAACTTCTAAGCTATCTTCTTTGTATGCCAAATTCTTCATTATTCCTTCCTAATTTGCTGTTCTCTGTGCACAGTATCCTGTGCAAAAATGTACTTTGTGCGTAGGTTCCACATTTTCTTTAGTCCATTCTAAATGATCCCGTCTTTTTCCTCTGTGAAAACGTCTTCGTACTGGAAACGGAGCCTTAAAATAACTACCCTACTTCTATTGCTAATACATCCCAACTTGGACCATCGCATCATAACCTAGCATACCCTTTCCTATTCTAACCTATTAAATTAAATTCTACATTTCTTTCGGTTCCGAAACAGTGACGTCACGTGTGACGTGACGTCACCTTGTTAAAAATACACTATAGAACGTTTAATCGATCAGTTCAGGTTAGAGAAGATTCTCTTAGCTCATATCGGGTCAGTTTAAAAGAATTATCTTCAGTTTAATTTCAGGCTCACGATGCCTAGAGCAGAGCTCTCACTTCATGAAGTCTCAAACGCAAAGGATTTGAAAAATGTTTGCAAAATTAGACATGAATTTTTGTCTGTAACCATCGAAACTTATGACCGGCATAGCATGAAGTGCTTGACGATGCGATTCAAATCCATCTGCATATCTGTGGAACAGGTTTCAACATTTCGTGCGCATAATAATATTTAAATAACGAGTATAATCAGGATAGATACACGAGTATTTGGCGAACATGAGTAAAGGATTAATATAGGGAAGCCATTTCAAGGTAGTAACTCAGGTACCATAGATGCGCTCACAGCCCACCAGTTCATGTCCAAGGAGTCAGAGAAATTACTGTTTTATTTTATAACCCATCTTAGAGAATGATTTACGGGATTTATGGAACATTTTTCAATCGCGTCAGCTTATAATATATGGGGCGTGCACGTAATTCTATGTATAAACACAACTTCCTTATTCTCATGGAGGTGCGTTTTCTCATCGTGTGCGAGGAAATTGTTCCTTCAGTAATTTAAACGTTCATCATTAACTAGAATATCATATTTGCCTTATATAAGCAACAGTTCCATAAATAACATTTGTATTATAAGTCCAGAAAGTCAATTTCAGCAAATTCTCACTAAGTTGCAAAAAACATTGATGTCCGAAATTTTGCATGTGATTAAAAGAAAGTATTTAAAAGAACGTTCTGGAATGTAAGCTGCTGATTCAGAACTCATTTAATTTAATTGAGAAATCACCGATTTACAGCGAATTTCGATTCAATTGAAAAAGGAGGCGCTTAAAATCTTCGTTTAACACATTCGATGACTGGACGCACATGGGCGACCAACGGCCTCATGTTAAGTAAGGTTGTAAGTAGAAGAGAACAAAAAACGACTTTACTGCTCGAAAAAATTGCATCTTTCCTAAAAAGCGTAGAAATGTAATAACATGATATTTTACCTCGTATGCTTAATCTCTTCTAAAATAGATGTATAAATGATTGAAATGCTGTTCATTCATACCGCTACGCAAATGAACAATTTACCTAGTGGTACTCTTATGCCCCCATAGGCATTCAACGTGTGAAAAATAGTAAAAACGCTATTCTTGGCATCCTGCGCTTGTTGTTACTCAACAGAACAATACTTTGACACGAGAGCGCCAAATTCGCAGCGAAAGAAGCAGTGACTGATGACCGAGCGTATGAGCACAGGCTTCTGGTAGCACTGAGGGGCTTCCAGCCTTCCAGGCAAACTCCCCTCAGTGTGGCAGTGGCCAATGTGGAGTGTGGTGGTGCGCTGGTGGGTGTCAATATAATTCCTGTCTACTTTCATTTTAGAGTCGAGTACAACATGTTTTCAAACAAATTTCACTACTGCATCCGTTCAGTTAACGGTACATTGTGGTTTTCTGTGGCGTTTTGAAGTGTACGCAAAAGAAAAATACGCATAAATCTTCGGAGTGACTGGAAGAGAGAGGGTCGACACGTCGAGGAACAGGTGAAGCTTTTGTCTGCCAGAGCTCCAGTTTCCAGGCAGCGGCAAGCCCTCGAATTTGGGTTTTCAGGGCGCCTGCCTGGCTCTCAATTCATGCGATACTGAACGCGACTTTACTTGATGGTGAATCTTCTGCGCACGTTTTATAAATGGCAGAAATTTACTTAAAAGGAACATGAATGGACACAAACTAAATCCCTAATACCCCATATCTAAATGAATAGAAGTCTGCATGCGTGAGGTAAAATGACACTCAGTAGGAATGCACAGTCAAACTTTTGTTTGAATTACACTCCAGCAAAATTTAGGGCCCAATGTTAGTTGGACAAAACTTAGTCATTGAAATTCACTAACGAAAACGTGCTAAAATATACCTTGAAAGTCATTGAATTTCGCTCGACATTCTTCACATTTAATCTCGCAGGGGTCCTGCACCTCAATTATACGGCTATCATGTAGAGAGGACACAATACCCATTACGTGGCATGGATAATGGTGCGTAAAACTGAAAAAGTTGTATAAAAATTCGGAAATGTCGATTCCCGAGCTCCTGGTCATCGGCGTATCATTATCACTGGGCCACGAGTGCTGGACCGATGGTACTGATGCGACCTCTGCAGCACCGGCCTGAAACTGCCTTTCCATGCCCATACGCCTTCCTTCCCTGCTTGGATGAGGGACCAGAAAATGAAATGTTCCAACAGAATATGTTGGAACAAGGTACAAGCTCAAGGTACAAGCTCAATATTTAAAAACCATAATCATCTCCTTGTTTGGCATGCTGCATTTCATTCCAGTCTGGCAGTATGTAGGGAAATTTGTCTCATGGTTTACTTGGTGATGATGGTATCCGAGTATCGTGAGCTTTTATTGTGAAGAACCGAAAGAAGATGGTTATAAATTGTTCATTAAAAATAAGTTTGAACTTAAGATGTTGGGGCAAAAATGCAAGTCATTCTAAGACTTCGTCTATTTTCTACACGAGTAATTCTCTGCTACCTCTGATTATTCATGTATTTAGAGAAATAAAGGCTTCTATAATTCCTCAGCAAGATGAAGCATGGTTTACAACAGCCTTTCACACGAAGACATGTGTGAATACTGCGTCTGTATCATGTACGTAACGTTCAGTACACACTACACACTTTCTGTACGCAGCGTATAATACACACTTTACATAACACACTGCCCCAAGACTGCACTCTTGCGAGTACAATGATGCATACCGTAGATGCTGCGCGCTCCAGACGCTGTATTAATAACACACTGTGAGCAGGACACACTGTGTGTGCGTATGTGGTTGTGTAGTGTATAGCAAGAGAGGCGGAGTGTGTGTATCTCGCACGACGTGTTACTAAATTACTTACATTGTGAATACGATGCACCAAGTTTGCAACACACAGTGAATGCTACTTACAGTACGTTATCCAGCGTCTAGATAAGCATTACGTACACTGCAACCAGTGCCGACTCACGCTGAAATGTTCCGCTTTTCCGTGGGTGAGTTGACTCGCCCCGCGCGGAATGATGTGCGCTGCCGGAATCAGTATGCCGAGTTCTACATTCACTCCAAATCAACGTAAGCCTTCGGGTATTGTTACAAACGCCTAGAGTGATCGTGAACTGACGAAAATCAAAGGGAACTCGAAGATAAATTTGCGATTTAGAGGACAAGTTGTTTCCGATCTACGACTGCCAGTGCAGAAGCTGACGAATTTGAAACGCGTGAAAGTAATCACAAATTCACAGAATTCCGCACAGAAACTTCCAAGCCATGTCCAATCCTGACATCCCGTCAGTGAAGACGTCTGTACATTGACGTTCTCCATGAGACTCATTAAAATGTTTAATTAGTACTCAGTTTCATCCCTCGTAAACAAAGTTATCGCGGTGACTGTTTTAGTACGTATATACGTGCCTTTTTGAGAAGTATGTCTACAGAATATCAGTACTGGTTATAGGAGCTTGTTGAACGCCACCGCTGTCAATCGCACAAACGTCCCTCGTTTTTCTCGGCCACTTCACACGCACGGCACAACTAAACAAATGAGTCGCGGATGCGCTTCATCCATCACGTTCAATTAGACATGTATCGAGTCTAACTTTTTCGCCGGAGCATCCATGATAGTAGTTCGACCAGTGCAGAGGCTACACTAGAGCTGCTAAAATCCTAGATAGCCCGGTGAAAAGTTATCCTGGGCAGCAACATGATTTGGCTTACGCGCTATGTTTAATATGACTGGCGTAGTGTTGGTTGTTGGTTTCAAAATAAGTTTCCTTTGATTGAAAATTAGGTGAAGGATTATTTTGTTAAACTTTAAAAGAAAAATTAACCTTTGGCTTCTGAATCACCTTCCGATGAAACGAGACGCAGTTCAAACGCAGGAAAGGAAAGGTTGCGATTTCAAGTTCATAGACATTTTCGTACTTTACCTGTGAAATAGTCGTTTTTATTGCAGATTTATCACTAATTTTGTTCTATCTTCCAGATTTCAACGAGTGGCTGGTTTATATTCATTGTGAACATCACAAAATTTGCTAAAGTGACAGTGCAGTGCATCATCTAAATGGTGTGCATTTTAGTTGAAAATGACTTGTTAAAATAACATAGTTAAAAAGAAATTCGACGAAACCTTATACATCATAACATGCACAAACAGGACAGTGCTTTAAGATAATTCTTGTTTGTTTTAACTGTGATATGACCCAATAAAGAGATTTTTTGTGCGTAGCGTTACTCCAATCCCGATGATGGAGAGGTGCGCGATATTGGTGGTGACAATGTGCCTGGCCATGGGGCAGCTGGCGCAGGGTGTCGTTGAAGTAGTGGGAGTTTTGCCTCCCAGGGCAACCAAACATGCAAGTGTTAAACTCGCCGACTTGAATTCAGAGGACGACCAACAAGCGAACAAACTTCCTTTTGAAGCCGTGTTTCAAGGTGAGTAGTGTTCTTGTGGAGACCTAAAAGTGTGTGCTTCAACTTGCTTCCAATAGTCCTTTTTATTGTTAATAAACATAATTTAAAAGAGCGACCCAAGCCTGGCACAGGAGGATTTGGAATTTTAAGTTCTATGTAATGAATGCAAATCAGACAGAGATGGGCAATAACTAGTTTTAATGTAACAAGAGATACTTTTTGTAACAAGTACCTGTACCGCAACTAAGAGCATCAAGTGGAACACGTATCGCACGTATGAAAGCACCTCTATAGGACCAGAAAATTCCCGGTATTCGTTGCGTGTATACGTACTAAAGCTATGCGTTCAGATAAACTTGACCTGACGTGTTCGAACGTATCCCAAACAACCGGCTCAATAAGCTGTCGGCTTTGCTAAGCAACGATAGTGCTAGGTTACACGTTTGTGATGGCAAATCTTCTTACACCAATGGCTACAAGCCCATACAATACACTTTGTCAGGGAGACGGAAAGGTCATTTCTGACTTTACTCTTGGAACTTAATCACTTACTGAACCTTTCGGTATGTTTTGAGGAATATCAAGTCGAACTGCTTTATCAAGTGGGACATTATTTCCTTCAAAAAGTATACCTCAGTATCTCGTCTATTCTGGAAATAATCGAGTAGTACTTAGTGATGATACTTCACCATACTTCAACTTGAAGAAACACTTGAAGGAAAGATGTTTTTAATGTTCCGCTTTTCTGTGGATGAGTTGACTCGCCCTGCGCGCCATGGTGTGCGCTGATGAAATCAAAATGCCGAGTTCTACTTTCACTCTAAGTCCACGTAAGCCTCCGGGAATGGTTAAAAACGCCTAGAGTGATCGTCAACTGATGAACAGCTAATTGATTTGAATTCGATGTACTGTAGACTGTAGGACTATGTTGATAGTTGAGCTAAAACATGTCGTTTGTGTGCACGAATATATATGTGCATATATTTATTGCAATAGGAATGCAGCAGTGAACCATTTGAATCTACAGAGTGCAAATTACTTGTAGCATGGAGACGGAAGTACTCTAATTTTCAAGGGATGAAAGCATCTCCCTCAACGTGCGATACAATGACTCCACATAAGAATGCCGTTCGCTTAACATTATTGCGTTGTGCCTTCATCAGGGCCTGTCAAAAGGTTTTGCAGTCATGCAAGGCCAACTCATACTGCCGGACGAAGAAACTCGTTCTTAACATGTTTGAAAAATTAGACGTACTGATAAGAAATCCAGCTTTCGCGAAGCTGATGATTTATATTTGTGTATGATAAGCGTCTTAATCGTTTACTCTTTTAAATTCGTCATGTCATTCATTAAACAACTCAAAATATATTGAGGTCGTATTCGGTTTTATTTGGGCGTAACAGCGTTTTTTTCAATAAGTGCCGGTATCACCCCAATGATGCTGCGGTGACCACTAGGTCCTGCAATTGCCCTCTGATGTACAGCAACGATGCCCATTTCTGGTAATAGATATGATTTTGGCCCTGGATTATTAAACTATGGCAGAATTTTTGTATATTTCAAACAATTCTCATATCCAGTTTTGGTTGAAAAATGTCGCCTGACAGTCGAGGTGTTCCGAAAACTGCGATATCGGCCTCCATTTTGAGAGAAAGCGTCTGCCTTTCGAAAAAAACGTTAAAAAGTTTGTGTTCCGCTTGAGAGTGAGAGTGAGAGAGAGTGAGAGAGAGTTGCTTGTATCTGGTGAAACTGTTCTCATGCGATGAATGTGCGAGCTTCCTTGTCAAAAGTACCTTGACAACCCTACTAATTGCAACTAACTGTTAGCGTTGGTTAAGGAATGAACAGTCAACAAAGAAATCACCATGATATTTTACTGTAAAAATATGCGCGATATAAGATTTATCATTTTAACCGAAAAATCCGGTTAAAAAATCTCTTTGGATTAACTTTTTTCAAAAAATCTGCTCCTTTCTCTCAAGTCCATCTCTCCCGTTTCAGCACAGGTTGTATAAATGTACTATTAGCAGGCCAAGTCAAGGCCTATTCATTTTTGAAAAATGCGCTGAGGCTTGGTATGGAGGACATGTACATGAAAGCCCATTTATATTGAAATATACATGCTCAGTTGCAGTAATGAGCTACATGCCGTGCACCTGCGGCTGAATGACGTCATGCTACAGATGACGCTTCACACATCGAATTGTGAAAACATTCACCGCAACCATTTGTTTGAATAAGACTGGAATACATAGACAAGCACATTGCTATGTCGCCAAATTTATCAAGAATTAAAGTCACTGTTTCGTACTTAGAATTTATTTCTAAAGCTCAACCACGAACTCTTATTACCTGCTTGTTGCGCGCTATGAAGTCTAACAACACAGTTTGAGTAAAACATTACGTTTTACGCTGCCGTAAGGTGGATCTCAATAAGCCTTCTGTCGTTGCCCGGTTTTCATCTTAAGCTTATTTCTAAGTCAGCCTCATCTTCATGTTATTGCCTTATAATTCTGGTCCGAAGGCTCTATTAGCATATATGTACCAACAGTGGATCACCATTTACCTGCTATTAACAGCATTGCTCCACATTCAGTGACCATTTCGGAAAGTTTATCCCGAATTCAAGCGCCATTTGCCTGCCATTCCGAGGTCACTTGAAATTCAAGTTGCCCAATTCATGCCCGTACGACTGGTCTTGCAAATCTGCTTCAAGAAGCACACGTTAAAGAACAACTTCCAGCAAGAACAACAACCATCTTGCAAGTGCTACGTAGCGGTAACCGCGGAATTGTTTCTGAATCCGATAGCCGGATGTTGTTTACGACCGCGAAAACTTGTATCAGCACCCAGGTCAGCCTGTGCTTCTTTATCCTTAGAAGCCTCTACAGAACCTCCAAATCAGGACAAATGGCCGGTCCTTATTGGATATTCCGATGATGAACTGGATGCATTGGAATTTCGGACTGTATTGGAAATGATCGCAGCATTTGAATGACATCGTATTTCTTACTGACAAACACATGAGCGGCGCGCTGCGGCAAGTTCTAGCTTCAAGTTCTGTGCACTTGTGTTTCATTTCGATATTACGCAGTTCACTTGATGAAAAGTTGGCTAGCATCTGTATTTCGGCAGTTCAAGCAGTCGTAACAGATCTAGTTTTTGTGCAGTCGTTTATTCATTGTAAGCTGCAGTCGGACAGCTACTGAGAACAACACAACAAGAGTTATAAAGCTCCGTTTTTTAATGCAGAAAATTAGCTAGCGAAATAAATTCCTTCAGCTTTAGGAAAGCTTAACTATAGGCAACTGAGTCCTGGATGCATTGGCTACGTTGTGATATTGCATGGTTTGCAACCTGGTCGTACCGAGGAAAGTGAAAGATAGCAGCATTTTTTTTCGAAGAAATGGCTTCCATCGTATGATTTTTGGATTTTATGTAACCTATGAAAGTTTTTTAAATCTAAAGTTTTCTAAATTTTTTTTTCTCAGTGTTGTACAAATTATTTATGCTATGTTTGTCACGAGATTAGCTCCTTCGCCAACGAACGTTAACACGAAAGTCTTGGAATGGAAAGAAATGGCACACTTTCACACAAAAATTAAATGAAATTGCAAATATCACAGTTATATTTGATACAACATTAATATTAGCTCATGCATACTACAATAACCTGTAAATAAGTATTATGAAGAGTCCTTATCTAGTTTCGGTACCAAGACTTACGTGCAAAACACTTGCTGATGGTTTCCTTGAAATTCTCTTCAACGACTGGACCTATGGTTCGATGTTGGGACAATACGCTGTGTGTGATTTTCTAATTGCATCCTAAAATACAATTGCTACGCACTTCAACGTGGAATTAAAAATTTATTTCTGCGAATTAATTACTAGCATGATTCACAAACAAAGTGTTGAATTGAAAAGAGTCGCAATGAATTTAATCACATTAGCCTGCCAATTGCTATATTTTACAATCAAGAGCGAATGTTGTTCAAATGTCGCACGAAAGAATCATGGACTTTTTACTCGAAAAATACCCACGCATAAGGCACATTAAACAAACACATTTCAGATAATGCAGTACACAGTGATTGCATTTGTTACGCGGATGAATTCTCAGTTCTCCTCTAGCGCATCTTTAGATGTTCATTAAGTTTATTTTTACACCAAAATCAGTTCTCAATTGAACATTGCATGGATACAGTGAGGAGAGCCGATGAAACTCTCAAAGATTTGTGATATTTGCGATTGGTTTTCGAGATCGCAAATCCTTTTTACGATATAGATGAGGTAATCTACGCAGCACCTTCCACATGCAAATGAGAATTATATACTGTTTGATATTTCCATTTCACTTTGATTGCAGGTAAACATATCAGTCAATCTTCTTATTTTTTGCTAAGAGTTTCATTTGTTAATGTTATACTGGGTAGGACAAAAAGTTCGTTCGTTTTATGAATGTCATCTTTCCGACCTTATACAGATCGTTTTATATTCTTATTATCTAAATCCTGTATTCGGTACAACGAGCATGTTTATGTCAGTGTGCAATAAGCCTCCAAGTAGAGAAGTTCTGACATTTTTGCTTGCATTCGAGTCCATGAAATAGTGGACCAAGTAGAGCACTATGGATATCTATTGCTTTTTTACTTCAGAAAGAATAGAAAAACGAAAGTTACTTACACAAATATATGTCCTGTGTATGGGTCGTTTCTGTTGCTTTCCTTCCTCTTAAAAAAAAAAAATATTAAATGTCAGTAGTGCTCTGCTTGATCCACCATTTTAAGGGCTAGATTGCAGGCAAAAATGTTAGAATTTCTCTACTTGAGGCTTAATCGTATTACACACTGACGTACGCATGCTCGCTGTACCGAATTCTGAATTTAGAGATTAAGAATATAAAATTTTTTAGGAAGTCGGAAAGATGACAATAAAAAATGAACGAACTTTCTGGCCAAGCCAATATTTACTTTTTTAAATCACTGCTTTGAACTTTTGAATGATTCGATGTAATTAAGATTTTATTTGTTTAACTACCTTGCTCCAAACTCACATTGCTTCGTAACCAGTCATTGAAATTCTCCAACTTTGTAAGAATAGTAATTAGTGAACTTTATTATACCACAATCAGTGAAACGACAATTGATCCCAGTTTATTTCAGCTTCTTTGTGACAGTTTTGATCCATATTCATTGTTATATTTTAACGGTTAATGAAATCTACAGTAATACCGGCTCAGCTGAGAACCTTCTTAGATACGCACTTGTTTTTGCGACTGCCTCATTGAAGAGCCATGAAAACAAACTAACAAATGAAGAGTTGATTGATGCTTACAGCGACATCGCAGAAAATTGTGTTCCTCAAGAGTGTGCTGAGACTTTTCTCGATAATTAAATTGACCATAATGTGTCAGTTAACAGAAAAAACTCTTTGCCTGAATTTCTGGAATTAGTAGAAAAACCCACAGATAAAGTTTCAGATCTAGAAAATGAAAAAAAGGGTAACTTGCTTTAGAAACTCTGTTTATGCACTTGTTGGTTATAATAAAGATGATTAAATATGTGAGCTTTATGTCGTGATTGATGATGTAACTTGTAAAATATAAATTTCATTTCTAAAACATAAACCTGTATGTTAAAAACAATAAACTTTTGTAAGAATGAAATATTCATTGTTCTTTCATTCATAAAATATTACAATTTAAGTGAGTTTTGCATCCAATTTATGCAATTATACGTTTTAATACGTAAGATACTGTTCACAACGAAAAATAAACTCCATCAAATAAAATTATTTCATTACCATACATGTACATCTTTTGAAGTCAACGAGGCATTTTGATTATTAGACTATCATTATTTTGATTATTAGATTATTTTGATGATTATTAACCCTAACCTTATATATTGCAGTTCTCCATAAAAACGGGTTTTCGTTTTCTTTTGAATGTCTGGTTAATTGCGTGCTTCGTTAGCTTCGCTAGAAAATACGTATGTCCGCAGTTAAGCAGGTATTACTGTATTTAATTTGAATTATGAAGATAACATTTCCCTCTTCAAATTATTTTTCAAAAAATTGGAACACAAAATCTTTCAAGGCGAATTAGCTTTCTACTTACGGATTGTTGTTGGAGGTTATTTATAATTTTATTTTTGAAATACAATTTCTTCAATTTGAAATAAATTCTGCACGACGCAGATATATATTTTGTTCGTGTGGATCAAGCTCTCCTAATTCGAAGGTAGACTTCTTAATCGAACAAGTAAGATCGGCGATCTCAAATGTAAACATTTTGATTTAGGAAACAACCTGGTCAAGACTAAAGAACAAAAAATTTTTCAATGATCCAGTTTGGAGTTTGCTTTAATAAGCTTCTGTGTTTTGAGTACATACAAAAATATTTCAGCGGTGTCATTAGCGAATCGGCCAATTTCTGCATGAATCTAAAATACATGCTTAAATCTGCAAATATCTGCATTAATGATAATGTTAGGCATTTAAATTCACGGAGCGATCGAGTACTTATTTATAACTCTCGAGCTGCTTTTCAAATAACTTTTCTGCACAAATTTTATTTCCCAAACGTACCTCATATTTTACAAAAGGCTTCTATCATTATGCACCAATAATCGCATAAAAATGTAAGGCGGTGTGTTTTAATATATATTTATTATTATATTAGTTTGAGGTTCTCCAGCCACAACAAAGACGGGGTCATTAGAGCTAAGAGATCATTTAGTGAGGACTACAAAAAACGTGATATGTGTGCAAATGGGCGCTCCCATGCAAGAAATCCTGCGCATAGAAGAAGAAAGTTATGAAAACAAAGAAAGAATAGACAAAGAAACGTTAGCGAAGGAAGGATGAAAACTCATAGAAGTCAGTGGGAACGAAAGACAGAAAATCTCGATGGCCAATCTACAATATCCTTGAAGTAACCTAACGGTATGCCACCTGGTTGTGTCAGTCCTCATAACATAGAATAGATAAACCTAACTAACCTAAACCTACTTCCTACTTGATGCCTTCTGAAAGAGGTGGACTTTGTTCGTGTTAATTATGTTGTGACAACAACAACCCTTTTTATTTTTCAAATCCTTTATCGGAGATCATCAAAATAATAGTGATGTTGATAAATATTAAGAAAGTGAAATGAGTCTGCTTGAAGTTCAGTATGCATCAAATTCTGAGTATGACTTCAATTAATATTTTTTCAATTTAACAAAAGAATTAAATTTAATTAATAAAATATTTAAATTTAATAGTTTTTAGAGTACAGCAACATTGATTTCTGCGTGTATTGCTTTTGCCTGAAAAAACATGACGCCGAAATTTCACTGCAATTTGAATGCTGAACAAATAAAGGGCACTATGTTACATAGACTTCATGTACCACTTCTGCGGTGAAAATGTACATTCATGTTTTTGAACTGCATCCACTTGCTTTTCATCACCTCTGATTATTATTTATTAATTGCTTAACATTTCAGAGAGGACGTTATTACCCTGGGCTCCATTCATCCCGAAATTGAGTTGAGTTAGGAAGGCCACAAATAGAGTTACTCGGTCGAGCACTGACGCCCCGCGAGAGAGGGCTGGGCCAGGCTCAGCAAATCTCGAGCTGTCGACACCCGTGACCTGGTCGCCTTAATTGGCAGCGGCCAGCCCCGCAGTGTGGCGGACATGCCGCACTCTCAGGGCCTTCGAATTTTCTGCTCGATACGACGACGCACATGCTCTTACCCACCAAATCATTCGTACACCTGTATCTGGTTTTCAATATTCGAATGATGCACTAAATACTTGCTTATTTAGACAAATAATGTTGAATCACGCGTACGAGTTTCGAAAAACAATTCTCACTTTCGTGAAATGTATCATACAAGTAGGAAATTAGCCCAGTTCTTATTAATTCATATCAATCTCAATAATTATTTACTGAACCCTAATTTGCAAACACAATTATTCCCAAGCATTTATAGAGATGCTTTAGAATCGAGTAGATCGCCTTGTTTATACGTGGGGAAATCTTTGTAAGTTGGGATATTTTCCATATAATCACTCTCAATTCAACATGTGAAAGAAAAAAATCCTCGGCATAAGATCATGAACTACATTAATTCAACGGAACAGTGAAGGCTCCAATTAAGGCGATATCTACGAGTAGATCATTTTTGTTTGTTCAACAAGTATGCTAAGCATGGTAAATAAATAGGGCATATCTCATACAGTTGAAAACCATGAAGGGCAGGGAAAAAAGCAAAAGACATCATTTAGATGAGCTAAAACGACAGTGCATGAAGTTAACGTTCGTTTTAACTCGAGATGAGCTACAAATGTAATTCAGAACAAAACAACGGAACTCTTGCACAAAAGTTTCTTGATCAGCATTATAAATAAAATCGAAAAAAGCTGGAGTCAAAGATTCTAAGTCAAAAATGGCAAAACTACTGCATGCAAGACAAGTTAAGACTTCCACGAAGACTTCTATTCTCAGCCAAAGCACACTCAGGTGCAGATGAAACTTTCTGACTAGACGAAGTTGAAGTTTTCGCTTTAAGAGATTTTGTTTATGTTAGACGAGAAAAAAGTAAAGCTTTCAAACTAGAAACAATGTGTTAACTGTGGAACATAGTGACACTTAGTGATTAGGGGATCTTCTCGGCCAATGGAATCGGAAATCTTTAGACAACTGAATAGAATTAAGAAACAAGATCATATGTCAACAATTTTAAGTAAACTTGTGGAATAGTGTGCTCAAGCTTTCGATCTTGGGCCAAGCTGTATCTTTCAAAAGGATGATGATCACAAGGCTATGGTCAATCCTGGTATAAACTGGTTAGTAGACTATTATGTCGTTGTCTTAGAATAGCAAAAAGGAAACGCGGATTTGAATTTCTTCACAAACTTTTCGATGCTTCGAGAGAAATGTCAACACAAGAAAATTTACCTTAGATGAGAAGGCTAATTTACTTCTGCACATATTTATACCAATGTCGTTCTTCTAGAATTCTTTTGTGCATCTTATTTGTATTTTAATTATTCGCCTGTTGACGTGAATATAGCTAAGTTTATTGTCAGCGTCTAGCAAACACCTTCGTGATTTTGGGGTGGTGTCGTAGGAAATTGCTGTTACGGATTGTGTCACTGCTGTCAAATTTCTGAGCAAATTAATGCAAAAGCAAAACAGCCACTGAGTTTCATGGTTATTCGGATGTCTCGATCTGCAGTCGACGTTCGCTACTTACGCTGCCGTAGCCTTTATCAACTTCATCGAATACCAAACTCGAACAATAAGAAATTACAAATGTGTTTGAACATCAATAAAAAAAGAGTTTTCACAAGACATTTCTGGTTTATTTTGTTCTTCAAACAACGCACAAGTCCCAATAAATCAAGAGCATAAAATTATTGCCTGTTTTGCCGACAGCGACTAGTGGGAAAACTTGCTACTTAAAAGCGTGAACGATGAATCAAGTTATAACGGTATGAGGCTTTGTAACTTCGGAAGAAAGAGGTCAATCATTTACTCCTCTAGAGATTTTATACTACGCTATAAGAGCTACGGGAAGAGGTCTTCGTGTTACTAATCCATCCTTTGCAATTATTTTCCCTAGCTTTTCATATTTTAATTCAACATTGGTATGTTAGCTCAATGGATATTAGCTCCCGCCTGTGTCTCGGAGCACATTAGAACGACTACCAGTAGCGTTTCAACTTCGAGGCATAGCAGAACTTCCCCTCAGCTTAGGCAGAGAATCGCTCGCAGCCATTTTGCCAAGAGGAATTAAACTTCCGCATCGCTAATGATGTCGGAATAGTTTCTTTTCACTCACGTGTGCTCGTTCCTTGAACGACCTTCAACAGCCTGGCATCGATTGTATGTATGAATTTCCGGAAAAGTTGACTTTTGACTTTTGAAAAGTTGACTTTTGTCAAATAGCGTTGTGCACCAAAATTTTTACCACGTGATTGTTTTTCAGCTAAAACAAGTCCAATGCATCTTTGCAACTCACTTTACTGTAGGGGTTTTCGGTAGCCGGTCATTTTAGAATTCAGGTTTTTCAATAAAATGATATAATGGTGCAAGCTGGGACAGTAGAGTATTTTTAGAATCCACTTCTCCTTTGATTCAGCATTTGTGTAAGAAAGTTAAGTGAAAGTATATGTTCTCAAAAGTTTGCAGTTTTCTACAATCGATCAATTAGTATAATATTCTCCGTCTCAAACCTAAAAGATTAAGAGAAGAATAGCTTCTATGTTACTATAATTTAAGTTTCTAGTGATATCCGTACGTGCAGAATCCGCCGTCTCCTGGTTTACTTTGATTTTCATACTCACGAAGCACGTGCCGAGAGAATGATTCTGATTTCTGAAGGAAACTGTTGCGGTTCAGAGACATTTTTATTCATTATCAAAAGAATGAATAAATTTTGAAAAATTATTTGTTCAGTTCGATGTTTCCTGAAATACTGAAACAGTCACTTTTGAAAACGTTCCTTAATTAGTGAATATGGGGCGATTGGTGCAGGAACATTAACTTCTGCATAATTATTCGCGAACATCTTGGTACCGTACAAATCAAAAATTGATTTAGCTGTGCTGCTCCTCAGGTAGTGCTGCAGAATTTCACTTAATTTTGCTCGGTTTACTTTCCAGTTGTACATGATATTAATATATTTTAAATAAAATCTTTGCGATGGAATACAGCTCATTAAATGAACCAACCATCTGTTATTTGTGGTACTAAAATGGCATTCTACTATTCGTTTGTGCCTACCATTGAAGAGAAAATTCTTTATTATTTATACAAAACGCCTCACATCATTTTATTTTTGACAAGCATTTTTCTGTTAATTCTTTTAAGCAATTTTTGTGCTAGGAGCTATCAACACTTATATATTTACGAAGTCTGTTGGAGCGAAACTTTGTGTTTCTCAGATCAGAAGTTGCACCACAAACGCACCGCAGTGCGCTCTTCGTACGTTACAACTGCAAGAGTGGACTCGACCAAGTAATCCAAGACTGATCTGATCCATTTGGCCGACGAGGTACTGCTCTTCAAATTGACAAAACTTCGTTCCGCAAGTTGGACTCTCCTTAGATGCGTGACAGAACTTGAGTGAGTAGGGTGCTGTAGGTCCAACTCTTCTGCTGGCTTACGGGAAGGGAATTTTTTCACGGTGTTTTTTTGTCAATTAGCGCCTGATATACTGTACTCTATACATTTCAATCGATGTATTCCATAAAGAACAAGCCCTCACAATCTTGAAACGTCAAACCCTCGCCTGAATTTTTATAACCAAATTTTTTAATCCTATGAAAAATTTATACGAACAATGCACAGAAGAGGAACTGTGAACTTTAAAATCGGTGCCACAAACATGGTAAGGTGTAATAAACGAGCTCCTTAAATTAAAGGGAATGACAATAATTATAATAAAAATGTACTACAAAGTCTTCACTTTACAGAAAGTGAGCGCTTTTAGCCTAAGAGTCTTTTCAATGCTCCCGCTTCAGAAACCGGAAGCAAATGGCAGACTAGCACAACCGAAAGCGAGAACCATTTTGCTGGTCTGAACCTAACTCCCAAACACGAGCATCACAGGTCCCGATAGATGACCCTGGAATGCTTCCAATGTAGCATCCAATCAATAACATTCGGAACACTCTCTCAATTATAAATATAGTCTTACTTCTGTAACTCAGTTGTGCTTGACTATCATGTACAAAAAAAAATAATGATGAGAAAAGTTTTGATAACCAGCCGGGACCAACAAGGACGAGGTTCTGTGATTGTTCAATATCTTACTTTATTAGTTATACGGAACTTCCGTCCCCAAGTTAGGCAACGGTGCCATGCTTCCAAAGTTAGGCAGGATTTATAACTCTGCAAGTCTTAACTCTGCCGGTGATGCTGATCTTGGGGAAGTGGTCCTGGTACGCGAGCTCTTTGAAATTGCACATAATCTGCTCCCTTTTGCTCAAAGTTGCTTGGGCAAGGCGAACTGCATGTGCGCCTCATTTGTTTCTTTTGGTCTCACGGTGTTGGGGGCAGAGCTGTGTAGTAGTTGAGTTAGTCGCACCAGAAGCAGAGTTGGGAGGAGAAGTAGACTAGTGTGTAGTATGTTAGAATGATTTTCCTTGGGAAGAAACCTAATGCCACTTTTTTGGTTTTCTATTAATGGTAAGTGTTCCCAAATTGGAGTTATTCGTTCTGGAAGACGAAAATGATCGAAAATAATTAATTAGTAAGGGACTTTTCTTATGTGTTAATAATATTCTATATTATTATTTTTAAGACAGGATTGGAGTTGAACAAATGAATTTTGAACATGTTTTATTAGTATAATATACTTTTATGAAAGACCCTGTCTGCCTCCTTGTAGCTTAGTGCTTTAACGATGCGAGTGCTGCGTACGGAGCGAGATTAGCATTGAGGCCCAAAACTACGTAGCAGATCTGGGAGCAGCGGACAAGACCGCGTAGATCGCGGTAATGTACAATATTGTGTTCTCATGCTTCCAGCAGGTAGGCCTTGGAAGGGAGACAACTGAGAAGCCTCTCTCAAGCAAACAGACCGATACTCTGACCTCATATTCTGAGACAAGGCGAAAATGGCGCTGCATATGATGTCGCCTCTTGTATGGTGCTCTGCAGAATCTCATTTCGACGAGCCCTGAGCATGCGAGCTGAGCGTCTGGACGGCAGCCAACGCTTTATTAGCAAAAGAAAATTAATTAATTATCCTGTGGCAAATTAGGCGAGACTGTTTCCTCGGGCCAGCCACTCCGTGCTGAGAAAGCGGATTGCTGCCATGGGTTCAGCGTGAATGGTTCGGTTATGTGTCGCAGAAACAAGTTTCCCTTGTGATTTTCCGGCCCATCCATGATATTTCTCAGGAGTAAATACCTCCCTCATTTGTATTTTTTGAAAAATTAAACACGAATTACATAATTATGAAGCGAAATTGTAATAATATATTTTAATGACAGTAATTACGTCAGCTTATATACTATCCTCAAGATCTGCACTAATTGAAATCAAAGAATTTCAAATCACCGAGTTTGTCAATTACTTACAGCTAGACTTCCATAAAATTCATGTATCTAGATAGCATACTACTTGAGCTATTTAAATTTTTGATTGACGATTGTTGGAAACATCGCTGAAAATGTTACTTCTTGATTGTGCCCTTGTTGACTTCAAGCGTTCAGAAGGTTAAATTTTATCCCAATCTCGTAACGTGATTTCGATTCTCAGTGCAATCGTAGCCTTGATGACTTATAACATCGCGTCTGCTAGTCTGTGAATCTTGTGCCCAGGTATGATCCAAAACGGTTTGCATGGTGGATTTTCGTCTCTCTGTTTTCCGTTTCCGTTATCGCACATTGATGCAATGCAAATTGCATGTTATTGAAAATTGGAACCATCCACACATCAGGCTGTATTGCATGCAGATTGATTCCACAACAATCACACGGAGTTGTCCTCCGCTTAAAATATGGATGCCTTGCGAAGCAGCATGGTAAATATCAGTTGATATTATAAATACCTAGTGGTATTTTTTCACCAGTTTAAAGCTTCATCTCTATAAAGGTTAGAGAAATTTTATAATGACTAGAGACTAGAATTAAGGGCATAATTTTGAAAGGGCATTAAAGGCATTAACGACTTAAAAAATTATGCCCTCATGGATTATAGCATCAAAAATTTGCCTTTAACCCTGCCCTATGTGAAAGCTCACTTCCCTCATGTCATCGACACCATTTCAATTCTAGAAACCCGTGAACTAAAAATGACCGAGGCATTGAATGAGTTTGACTCTGTTCTTCGTCATTTAAGTTCTGCCCCTGAAACTACTGGTGCTGCTGTCAAATCGAAGTGTCAACGAGTCGATGCTGCCAACGAAGGACTCGTCGAACTCCGTCAAATTCCAGACATTCTTTAGATAAAATCCGGAACTCACCAGAGTCCTTACAGCCAACAGAATAACAGCTTTTTTGTACGCCCCTCTAACTTCCGTAGAAGTTAAACGTAGTTTTTCTGCTCTGAAAAATGTTTTAACTGATAAACGCTTAAACCTTAGCCCTGTGAATCTCAAGAAACTATTAATTATTGGCTAATACGAATGTAACAACCCCAAATAAATTATGGAAACTCTGTTGATTCATATAAATTTTTCATTCTTTATTTGTACAGATAGACAGCTTCCTTATGTTAATTATTATTTTTAGCATAGGATCTACCGGTTAGGTAGGTTTTCTCTTTACATGTCTTTCTACTGCCACTTCTCTTTTCGCTCGTCATCAGTCGGCGCTGGCCGCTTCGGTGTTCAGTAGGTACGGGAGGCAACAGAGGCATCGTGGTTTCTGTCTAGACCTTCGCAAAATACCAATTGACGATCCAGGGCCTTGATTGGGGTGCCTTTTAGGGCGCTCTCGCCCTTTAGATTGTCTCTCTGTCTCTCTAATATATCCTGCTAGCATGAAGATTTCTTTGGTACCCTGTTGTTTATCTATCATAAAGCGTCAGCTGTGAAAAATCTCCCAAGTATAGCACCTGCTTGATGAATTGCAAATTTATCTGCCGCATAAATTAAGCAAGAGCAACCATGGTTGATTGATGAAACAAGGACTATATGCGCTATTCATTGATACCTCATTCCATGGACCAAAGATAAAATTCCGAGAGTAACAAAGTAAAATAACGTGACGCTAGAAAATGCAGTGAATTATTCTTCATTTTATTCATACTTTGTGCAAAATGACATGAGCGAGGATTTTAAAGGATATCGTATCGTTTTTTCATATAGTGAACTGACGCTGGCAAACAAGCTTCAAGTGGAAATACGTACTAATATAACACGTGCGGTCTGATTCTCGGTTTGAAGCATCTGCTTCTTCAAAAGTGTTTCCCGTAGTCGGGGGACAGTATCAATCCCATAAGCAGTTCCGACGATGCGTTCTGAACTCACAAATCGACAATCAAATCGCACATATAATAGGGCCCTAACTACTGACAGCTTTTCTTACTACTGACATATAGAAGAGCATTAAAATCTTACTCAGTACATATAACGCTTGATAATTTTATACCTCCATCTTAATTTGCATTTAGTTTGCATTTGGGGATAGAGCTTAAATAGGACCACGCCTCCCCTGAAACATACGGCATTATTCAATAAAATTATGAATAAAATTGAAAACTAATTTATAAAAGTACACAAATCCCAGAATGAAATCTAACTCAAAATTCTCAATTGCATTAACTGCAGATATACTTAATATTATGAATAAATTTCTTCATGTAATATCATGGGACATAGAACCTAAATAGCAGGCATTAATGTATGAAAACAAATGATAAGTGCACAAAACCCATATATTTAGGGCATAGAAGGCAAATTTTTAGGGTATAGAGGCATATTTTTATCGCATGAAGAGCATATTTTTATCGCATGAAGGGCAAATTTTCGAGGCATGAAAGGCATATTTGCCAGGGCATAAAGTCCGGTCTCGGATGATGATCTTTTGATTCAAAGGGTTTATCTACATTTTTATCAAGCATCGAGTCTATGGTAGGATGGGTTAAAAAATGTACTCGCATCCACTTAAAAAATTGCCTTTCTAATGGCATTGTAGTGGCTACACTTTATCACCCCTCAAAATCTCACTTAGTCATTTTAGGTGTTCAGTAACCTTAAGATGTTACAAAGTAAATTTATTTAACATAAAGTTCCAATTTCCCCGTCCAGTAATACCGATACGCACTGCAGGAGAACCTATCTATGGCCGATACCTCACTTGGCTTCAATGGAACTCAGAGGCGGAGGTAGCACCATCCGGGCGTTTTATTATTATAAGGTTAAAGATTGGAAAAATTACGTTTCACTCACTGAAAGCAGAAAGCGTGCGTACATCGGTAGAGATCTGGCCAATATAGAAAATAGAAAAAATATGGCGAACTTGAAGTTACAAACGATTATTCCTCTTTACATTTTAATGGTACATTCTTAGCTTTGCGTAATAGTTTTTGCGAAGTTCTGCTACCTTTTGGGGCTGTTTAGCAAGGCCCATTGTCCTGGACGCAACACGAGGTCTTAGCACGCAAGTTAGGCAAACCAAGAGTTACAGAGGACGTCCAGCTGTCGGAAGTCTGCAAGATTAAAGGGGCGAGCTGTGCCCTGTGACATACAGGCCAAGCTCGACCACATCCCGTCGGATGTCCTGGCTTTTGGCATTTCGTCCTGGCCGTGGGAACGATGGAGTTTTGCTTCAAAGTGATTAATCGAACATCCGAACTGCCGTGGGACCCTGGGCCCTCTTCTATAAAATGATTTATTGGAATTCCCAGCATATCTCAGGTGGTTGTAGGCAGACAAGGCTGTGCTCCAAAATGTGTACTCCGGCTTCGATTAGAATTGGGAGGCACGAATTTCTTTTGATCGCTTTGATAATTCTTATTTATAAATTTACGAAACAAAATGAGAAACAAAAGCAAAAAGAGAAATTTAATTAATCTAGACTACTACAATATTGGTTGAGGCCACGTGGTTTTTACGCATTCCTCAATATTCCTTTTTATTATTCATGTTCTGTATATTTTTATTAGTTTCATAATTTCACTTGGGAGGGAAATTATTCCTGGTGAACATGCTCTCAGCACGTGAAAAATTATGATGTTTTGCACTTGCTAACAGGTTGATAGTAGTCTATAAGTTCCACTTCTACGTTATCACGCCTTCTGAATTGCGGCCTTAATCTTTTTTCATGAATTTTAGTTCTGTAAAGTGTGACCTCTGTGGGCTGGAATGATGCTCCAAAATTAATATGCAGTAGTAATTGTTGGGTATTTTGGGAGAAATGCGCTCGCTTGTCCTTGGTTAAAAGCCTCTCACCCGTTTTGAAATTAACTGCAGTCCTGACAAAAGTGGCCGACCTAATTCCCGAGAAGCTCCTAACTTGAGAGCTTCTAATTTGGCCTCGCTATCTATGCGTGGCCAACCTCGAAATGCTAAAATCGCAGCACATTTCTAAACCCATTCGTGCTCGGAAAAGCGCAGTATGGTTTTATCCTCAGCAGAAAGTAAAGTAACTACGAACATAGCCGTTTTCTGACCCGTCCATCATGTTTAGTATTTTTTCCATTTTATGCTTTAGACTCGTCTACACTCTAAAAGGCCAAAGGAACACTTAGGTTCAGAGATCAATTTATTTTGCAGTTACTTACTGAACTAGGCGGAACGAAAGAGGAATTTTGTAAGTGAAAATAAATGGATGACATTGCATGTCAGAAAAATTCGGTTACCATACAGTCTCATCATTGCAGTAATCGGAGAAAGTTCATATCTCACACAAATAGATTAAGTTCTAGACAATAGTACTCGTGTACCGTATTCCTATCGAATTTTGAGATCATACAACATGCATGATATTTTACCTTGAATTATATAGGCCATTTCACAACAACTGACGCCTCAGTGCAAACTTAAGCTTTTGAAGGAAAATTGAAGCAAATTTGGAAACATCACTAACCACAATTCATAGGTACGCTATTTCTACGACACTAAACTCAAATTTGGACCCCAGCGGAGAGTGCTCTAAGCGTGTTGCTATCGATGTTTCGACAAATGTCACCTGATCTGGCCTGATGCTCTCTCCCCTGTCTGAAATATCACCTCGCGCCTTCAAATGGAGCTCGTGTCCAGCGCTGCAGGCTCTGAGCCACGTCGTGGGCTCGTGCCTGTTGCGCAGTGTGGCCGTCAGTTGGCGTGTTGCAGGTGCGATATTGCGCGTAACGCTGCGCAATTGCCCTATTCCAGAACACACTGCGCACTTATGTCCGAGTTATGTCGTAAGTAATGCAAAGTGCAGCAGGAGCATCACTTGCGGAATGTTATTAACCAAGCTATGGGCTGAGAGTAAAGGTACATGTATTGTCTGATTGAAACAAATATCGGACACGACCACGGCGAAGGAAAGGGAAGCACAAAGGCCAGAGTTGCGCTGAGGTGCTACGGGGACTGAACAACTGGAAGAAATACTCGCCTCTTTTTACCTCAGCATTGAAAATGAGTTACTGTATGAATATACGTACATATTATAGACTTTGTTCTCAGCCTTTATTTATTGAACGACGAGGTAAGTTGGAGACGAAGTTAATTGATAGTAACATTTAAATCAAAAAGTAATTTCAGACAATATTAATTCGAGTGGCACGGAAGAGATGTATGAGTGGGTACCTGAATTGACGTATTTTCTGATTAAATCACGGCCATCTGATCATGAATGGTTACGTTAAGAGAGTACTTAATGTGTATTCTCTAACAATTCTAGAGTATTATTGTGACCATGAAATGCGATTGGACTGTCTGAAGCAGCTAGTACCCGTCTCCCGATCTTGAACAATGAGTTATATGCTGTGCGTTCTCAGTTGACCACCATAAAAAAAAAATTATAAAATTGACCGCATGTTTCCTGAGTTTTGTTATTTAATCACATTTTTGAATAATTTTTCGCGATAATTAAAGGTGAAATTTGTTAGGGAAAAATGGTAATGCTTTTTTCGAAGATTTCTAGCATCTGCTAACTATCGTCGATAGTTTTACGAATAATTGGAGTTAAAGGAACGAATGGAGTTAAATGAGTTGACTCCATACCATTTTGTTTGGAGTTAAAGGAACGCTGAATCTATTTATGCAAGAGTGGACTAGGCGGTAAACATTATTGGCTTTTAAACAGTAAGTTGAAGAAGAAGTTTATAAGCCAAGATAAAAGTTAATGAAGAAAGTAGTAGGTGCTGAAAAACAGGACCGCAGTGAGCCAAAAAAAAGATGGTCCGCACAGAAACAAAATTCTAGTTTATTCGAAGAAACGGAAAGCCTACCTAACCTTTAGCTCGAGACCTGACTTGTTCCCCCTGGGAGTGCTAATTCCCTTAGATACTATAGATGTATCTCCCCGAGGGGATAAGCGAGACTATAAATTGGGTTGTATACATTACTTACATCAAACTTTAGAATACCACACTTAAAATACATCACTGACCAACCATAGCGATTAAAATTCTGCTGTTTGCTATTGTAAGGAGTAGGCCCTACGTATGTAATTAATTAACAGTTTAAGCTTACAGATGTAGAGGTATTCCAAAATTCTGAAGTCAAATAAGAACGAACGGGACGAAATAAAATTATCATGGTTCTAATTAATTAAACATAGGTGAACGATTGAATTTACGCAAATGTATTAAAAAGCTTTCGTAAGAAAATGTAACACCTTTCGTTTACAAATCATTGACTGCATCTGCGCAAATCAGCACAAAAAAGCCGGTGCAACGCAGCTCAGCGCAAAAATGTCCGCAGGATGACAGATCACCGCCGCATGCAAGACGAGGGCTGAGGCTGCCCTGTGGCTGCGCCAAACTCCGCCGCTGCTCGCACGATATTTGCGCTGAAAGCAGCTGCTGCAGTCATGTGGATATTCTTGCGCAGCCGCTACGGAAAGCAAGCGATGATGGCATGGGAATGATTCACTCACCGACATCAAATTACTTGCATCACGGCTGCGATTTTCAATTGGATCTATCACAGACTAGGTGAATAAGGGCGAGTATCATAGGAAAAGTTCTGCAGTGTGAGAGGCTGCTGAAATGTGTGCTTGTAATTTTCTTCTCGCAGCTTATTTCTACGCCAAGATGCCTCATGTGCCATCAGAAAGCTCTGGACTGACAATAGTAATAATTTTGGCAATGAGCTTTCAAGGATTACGTTTGAATTAATTTTTTGTAACATTGTGAAAAGTGAATGGGGACATTGTTCAATGAATGTTCTACATCTTTTAAAAGAGTCCTGAGTAGGAAACCTTGTTAGTTCTAGTTTGCGAAAGTTAGAGGGAGTTTTATTTACGTAATACCTAAATAATCAGTACATCAACATCAGCTTCACTTCAAAACCTAAACAAAAGAATTTGAGGAATTTCTCTTGTGTTAGATGAGGATTGAAGGAAACTTCCTAAACACAAAGGATTTAGGATAAGTTTAGTTTTCAGGTTATTCACTTTTTACATCTGTAAATTATAATTGCGGTAGAAACCAAATTTCCTTTGAATCATTGGGAGTGCCAAAATTCATTATTGTTTCAAATATTTCCTCCCCTAACAAATGTTGCTTTGCTGAAGAAATTCACAAAATTTCCCTCACATTTAGCTTAAAATTAA
The DNA here is from genome assembly GCA_014220935.1 of Platorchestia sp. MABIK. Lineage (NCBI taxonomy): Eukaryota > Metazoa > Arthropoda > Malacostraca > Amphipoda > Talitridae > Platorchestia > Platorchestia sp. MABIK. Next base: position 58,313 of record JACJUY010002631.1, on the reverse strand, counting down.
AGTTCTGGTTGACGTTAAGTTATGAAATGCATAATTAATTGGCGTTTTAAATTTGGAATTAGAAAACTTGTCAGGGCTTTTTCGTATTAATTGTCATAGTGAAAAAAAATGAAACATAAACTCGTACGACGAGTTGATCTGTGCTCAAAAGAGAGGAGTCTACCAAAAGCAGTTGAAAATTACGGTGATGACTGCCGGTCAGAAGTCTGATGCCGCCGCCCCATGTAAACTGTTCCGCATGTCAGAGGATCTTAGGCCTGCTGTATTGGCTTTTGCGCTCATCTTGTCGGCAGGGTTCTATCCCATATGTTGTAGGTCATAATCGGTAAAATAGGAATTCAGTCAAGAAGTAGGTTAAATCTACTTGGATGTCGAGATGACCGATTATAAAATGGGATGAATAACGGGTGGGCCAAATGAAATCATCCGATGTTGTTTGGCTCTAATTTTATTTAGAAATAAAAAATTCTATTCTGTTTGTTTAATATGTTTATTTGAACCTATACAATTATATTGTTGAAGACGAGAAGATGATATCGGTCAAATGGGCGCCGCCACAATTGATTGCTATACGGGCTCGTTTTATGACATTTCATCACTTCGGCGAGAACTTCGGGCGACAGATTCTCGCACTCGTGTCGAATGTTGTCCTTAAGTGCTTCCAGTGTCTCGGGCTGGTTCACATACACATGGGACTTCAAAAAAACCCATAGAAAAAAGTCTGGAACGGTCAAATCAGGCGATCTTGAGGGCCAGTCCAAATCGCCAAAACGAGAAATCAGGCGACCCGTGAACGTGAACAGACTCTTTTCTGATTGTATAACTCAGTTTCAGAATAGCAGAACGACTTAGCAAATTAATCCTGTGCATTGCTCAACTCAGTGATCTATGTTTCCGCACTGCTCTTGGCTGAAATGTTCCTCCACAGCCCATTTGTTTTCACAGGCCTATAAGGAATGCATTCGAACTAGCGAAGGGTTCTTGTTTGCCCCCGTGCCACGGGCTTGTTGTTAGCCTGATGTGTTTGTGGGGGCCTGTGTGTGTGTGTGTGTGTGAGGAGAGTTATGGCTGCATGATGTGTCTGTGGGGACCTGTGTGTGTGTATGTGTGT
>JACJUY010002631.1:46607-57118 GCA_014220935.1 Platorchestia sp. MABIK | reverse complement strand
GGATCTCTCACCCTCACGCCACGAGACGTCATGTGCGTCATTTGCTACTTATTCGTGTTCTTCCAGCACAAAAAATACGTATTAAGGTATTCGTGTTTCAATACTAGCTTTCACATCGTTTGAGTTACTTGAAATCAAATAAAAACATTAGCTGATCTTAAAATATGTTGCTCATTTCCTGATTCGCCTGTATCCGGCCCAGCGGCTCAGCGCAGTTTCCTTATTAAGAAAAACTTCTCCAATTAACTGTCTGAACAAATTGTTCTTAGTTGCTTTTCCAAAGATCAAGGGGAAAATTTTAATTGTGATGCTCATTCGAGAGTAATTAAAATTAAAATAAATGAGTAATAGTCTACGGAATTGCGAACAAGTATTTCATTAACTTTCTTGTTACAGTTCGCTGAAATGGTCGCAAAAAAAATCTGTCACGACACATCATGCACATTAATTCAGCAGTGGTCTTACAACCATTAGTTTTAGCGGTATAATTTAGACGCGGGTGACGACGGAGAGCTGGGAGCATCAGTACAAAATGCGAATGCCTATCATCAGGACAATATTCGCCGAATAAAATAGTTGTTTACGACCGAAGAAAGCAATATTGAGTATCATAAATTGCGGAAGCTGTGTAGATATTTTCAGTTCCCATGTGGCCTCACATCTTTGAGGCAAAACACCCGCACAAGGTCACGGAGAAAAAGCTGCGGATGCTATGAGCAAGGATGTGCTGGCATGGGTATCTTTCTGCGTGTTCAAAAGGTTTCTGTGCCTAAATGAGGTTCAGTGCAAGGGAAAGTGTTCGATTATCGTCCTACGAGGTTTTGTTTCAAAGCAACGGTGAAAAACACCCTACGTGGGTTGCCCTTCAGCTTGCCGATTGGGATGCACTGTACAGTATGGAAGTGGTGGCATGTTGTGATCACATGCGAGTGATGCTCAGTGTTGTGATCACACGCACATGATGCTTAGAAATATTTTGAATATTTAACCTAAAATCTTACTGCTCAGAAGGGGCATAATAATCCTCATTTCTAAGCTATGAAGTCGTAGAGAGTCTCAGTTGAAAAAAGCAGCAAGTCTGTCTAAATATTTAACATGGAAGTCTTTACGAAAACGAGCAACAAATCACGAGCTTGAGCAGCTGTAAAGCAAACTCTTTGCCGTCTGTAGAGAAGCGATAATATTAATTATTTGCCACAAGCCATATAATTCCCCAATTGTAGGGAATTTTAATGGAAAAATATCCCAAGCTTTGCAACCAATACATCAATGACGACTGAAAAGAAGCAGAATAATGATCTTGAATTGAATCAATAAAATATGAGTTTCAAAACGATTTGGTACACAGAAATACTATACACCTAAAATTTGGTGTCATGGAAGCAAAACGCTGAGACTTTCTCTGCCTTATCAAAGTTTGCATGTCTGGCCTAGCGGAGGAAGTAGCCTAGATACGCTGCAAGTAGCCTGGATACGGTGGAAGTAGCCTGAATTCGGTGGATATAGCCTGGATACGCTGGATTTAGCCTGGATGTAGAAGTAGCCTGGATACGCTAGATATAGCCTGGATACGCTGGATATAGCCTGGATACACTGGAGAAGTTGCCTGAATACGCTGAATATTGCCTGGATACGCTGGATATAGCCAGGATACGCTGGATATAGCCTGGAGACGGTGGAAGTAGCATTGTCTACGATATGGGTTAGTACCAATAGAAAATATCACAAATAATTAACGATTAGCTGTGCTCATAAAAAAATCACGGTCGTTTTTCAAGTTAATCTAACCTCAATGATATTAAAATTTTCTATCTTACCCTAACCCATTTAAAATTAGCCTAGCCTAACCTATCCTACTATAACCAATCCTAAGCAACCCTAACTTACCCTAACGTGTCAATATGGGCCCGTGCACCGCTGAAAAATTTTAGTTTCATTTCTTAGCTTGATTGAAAGGAAAATTTTTAAAATCCAATTTGAACTAACTACCCGCAAGTTGAACAACATACTGCGTACGAATGTATAAAAACGGCGAGAGAAAATACTCTGCGCAATGTTCCAATTACCGTTTTTATGATGCGTGCTTTCTTCCAAAGTGAAAAATTTTTCCCCTATGAAATTATTGAGAGTGTGATTTGTTGCTCACGTACTAAGTAATCATTATTATTGGCATGACACTAGGGTTATTAACGGACGGCCTTACGTGTGTTATTTGCGCATAGTTGTTCATATAATGCCTTATTTGCGTTACTAAGGCATAGATGTTAATATTATAATGATTATAATGAGTCAATGCGTGTGTCTAAATGGATAAAAATATAGATATTTCAATTTAGTAATATTAAAATAATAAATGTTATTGATGAAAAGGAATGAATTGCATTCGCCATTAATTCTTAAATTTACTTTTGGTCACCCTTAACTCATTTCATTTTCAGATCTTTATCTCTGCTTCATCAACAGACCTCAATCTGTCTGCATCTGCCGAAGTCCTTCACTCTTTCATGTACAACACTCGCATTCTACACTCCCGTCGCCTTATTTTCGCCCCTTTGCTTCACCCACTTTTCCTTTTCTCTGTTCACCACCCCCTCCTTCTTCGCGCCCCACCGCCCCTCGCCACCCAGCAATAAGGCCAGGCCAACAACTCCCCCAGAGTCTCGCCTGTATTATCAGAGGAAAATTTAGCTAGAATTTAAATGAGGTAAACTCGGCTTAATTTTCCTGCTAAGTACGTCTTTGAGCGTGAGCAAGATAACAACGCAACCCAGACTTTCTTCAATTTTTTCGGGAAAGAATCAAGCATTTGGATGAAAACAGTCATTTCTGGTGTTTTGTACCTCTACTCATGGTTTTATAAGATCGCCAAATTTTGAAATAAACTTTGGAAGCGATTGTGACGATTTAGTTTTGTCATGATTCTTGAAGTACCAAGGTGAATCAAAACTTATCTACGCTTTTGCAATAACTAGCCTGAAAGGTTTATGCACCCATGCGCTGAGTTGGAACTCTTGGAGCATTATGAACGGAGTTTACTCTAAGTTGGAACTTTTGGAGCATTATTAACATAGTTTGCGCTGAATTGGAACATTTGGAGCATTGTTTACAGGCTTGCGCTGAGTTGGAGCTCTTGGAGCATTATTAATGGAGTTTGCGCTGAGATGGAACTCTTGGGGAAACATTAACGTAGTTTTAGCCCAATTGCATCCGTTGCCAGCCATCTCATCATTGTGAGCTTGCTCCCCAGCCATCAGTTTGCACCTGAGAAGAATAACAAACTGCGATCAGATTTTCGGGGTTTGTGTGAGTGAAATGTCCTGAAATACGAAAGCTACTTTCAGCACATTACAGACACGGCGCTTTATCTCGTTAAGGTTTCTCATTGGATCGAGTTCAAAAGTGGTAGAACTAGCGTAGCACAACAAAAGCAGTTATGATCCAGTCAATACCCACCACGCGTAACAAAATTCAACGAGTTAAGGAGATGATTGCATGCATTGACAGACGATGAGACCAAATCGAACAATAATATCTGTCTTGCACACCCACATTTGTTTGATAGCGTTATGGAACGAGAGTATGATTAATATAATCATCTCCCTTGTACAGGTCGGGTGTAAAAGTATACGATCTAGCATTAAAGCATTGTGATACCTTGCGTTAAAACTTGAGATGCAACATCACTCACTCAAGAACATATGTACACTCACCACTCGTCTTCACTTCTGGACCATCTAGAGTGCATGTAGGTTATGCATGAAGTGCAGTCATACATGCCCAAGACCTCGAAAAATCATTCTATTTCATCGCTTCCTCAGCTTCTTTTATGAAAAACTTGGCGACCTTAAGGTTACGACCATGAGAACACTTTCGTTTATCAAAATGTTTCATGAACATAACACGGAATCCGTAATTTGGCATGAATTATTTAGTCAACGTATTTTTATGACGGGATTTTATTGCCACGTTTGTGTGAGTCGGTACAATTGAGCTTGTTCCACTTACTCTCTAATTAACTAAAGAAATCACATCAAACCGACACCACATAAATCATCAGTACGTTATTTCACTCTTGAAGTAACGTAAGTTGTAAATAACGTTTCACCATTTCCATGGTTGACTGGCACTTAGGCCAAAGACAATGGCTCCAAAAGAGGCTCAATGTCATTTCAATTAAAAGTGAAACCGTAACCGGCGCACCAAGTACGATCGATCAATTGCTTCTATCAAAATATTAAATTTCTATTTGAAAATAATGAACAGCGATGGAGTTTCAACATTAGCTTAGGCCACAACACGTCACTCAAATTTGTAATATAATGATGAAATAGTTGAGATTTTACTTCGCGATATTTGTATGAGGAAGAAATATGATAAATTCCCATTCAAAAGGTAACAGTACTGGCGATATTTATAGCTTGATGATTTAACAATTTCAGAATTTTTTTTTTGAATAACAGTCACATGTATCCAGGTAGCAAGAAATTATTAGGCTAATATTGGGTTGATAATTATTTATTGACCTGATATTGGAATCTTGGATTACAATAATAGGCTAATAACAAGATAATATCGAAAAAAGATATACTTATTTATGATATCAACTTGTTATTGGGACAATGTAGTAAATAGTTTTATTTCTAATATTTAACTAACAGTGTATATGCAAATGTATGATATTCAAATAAGTGGAAACTATCTCATAATAATTAAAAATCTCGCAATTTATTAAAAACTTTTAAAATATATATTATTATTGCCCAAACATTGGGTTGATATCGTACGCCAATAATACGGAGTAATTTGTGTAAAATGTACCAATTAAGTTAATGAATAGTTATTTCAGTCATTAATGTGTGCAGATATATTTGACAGATATCAAGAAATGTGAATACGTTACAATAATTTGTATATTCAGAATTAGTGTAATCACAGGTTCACAGTTCTTGTTTTTTCAGCCGTCCAATGAGTTTCGAAGGTCTAGTTTTTTCAAAAAAATATGCTAAAATCGTTTGTCACATGTTGCTATAGCAATAAATGTCTATATATTGAACAATTACGCATACTTGACGGGATCAAACTGCATGTACAGGCTGCCCGACCACCTTGTATTTTTCTAAGGAACATTTTGTAGTGCCTCACCTTAGTTACCCCTCAAACCTCAATTCTAGCCTATTTATGTATGCTCAGTAACTTTGATATACCCCCAATGTGAATTCCTACGACTTAAACGTTTAATTTCTCTTCTGCGGATCACAGATACCAAGTGGAGGGGAAGTATAAGTAAGACCGCCGCTTCACGCCGCTAACTGAACTCAATGGCGGAAGCAGCTGCATATGGTCTAACAGCCTAGGTATCAAGTCCATAGTGACAATCAATAGCTCATATTGGAGAAGTGAATATATCATTATCGGGACAATTTTGTTTTACCAATATCAACCTTATATCAAGAATTGAGTATCAATCCAATGATATTGTAGGGAACACCTCATTATCCAATCAATATTGACACAATAATTAGTTGATATTGGGTTGATGATAATATTGTTATTGGGCCAATATTTTTTTCCAATTTCAACCGAATTTTCAAAATAAGGTATTTCCCCAATGTTCATTTTGAATATCCAGTCAATATTGAGACTGTATATTGGCTCAATATTAGGTCAATAAATTTTGCTACCTGGGTAGTATCATTATGATAATTTTTATAACGGATTAAAGGCGACTGAAGATTTTTTCATTCACTGACGCCATATACAATTATTACTGATGTGAGATAACGAAAAGATGCGACTTTGGAAAACGGCTGAACAAATGCACAACACAGTGAGTCACCGTGAGTGACTTGCACAAATATTTACGAAGCTCCAGTGTTTTCCCCGGGTAATTTCAAATGAACTCATGTAGAAATCACTTTAAAGCTGTTATGAGCCGTTAGTTAGATGCGTCTCATTAAATACTGTATATGTGTCCGTGAGGTCTTTATTCTGCGATAATAGCAGGAGCAAGCTCAAACAATCTTAAATTTTAGCAGTGGTTTTCTTGCTAAGAAATGCTTTCAAGTAAATAAAAGAATAAAATTCACATGTATTCAAATTTGGATGCTTTTAAAATCTGTTTTATCGCTACCAAGAACTTATGGATGCGGTCTTGCAGGCGATGGTGCGCCGGAGGAGCGCAATAGGATCTAATTCCTTTCGTGCGATGGGAATACTTGTGCTACTGAAGCTTTTAAAGCGCTTGATTACTCTGCAGCCGAAATTGTTTCCAATTCCCCGATGTAAAGAAGTCCTCAAGCAATTTTCCAGAAAGGGTTGCAGATAAATACGCACAATATGACCTGCAAATATTCCCCGTTAGACATTGCTGGGTCGCTTCAGTTGCCATTCACAGCCTTATCGTATAACACAGATGCAAAGTAGTTGCAGTGCTGTACAGCAATGGCATAATCAGAGTTTATTTGCCTTAACGGCCAGCCATCACCATTATGGCTTTGTTTGCGAAGCCTCCCGTGAGCCGCCCCAGCCAGCGCAGTGACTGCCCAGCTAACGACTGAATAATTAAATTCCCATCGACTCCTGTGCGTCTTGTGCCCCTCGTGAGCTGCGTTGCTCAGAACTCGTTCTTGCTCAAGTCCGTTCCGTATACCCTCGATCTCTAATGCAGCTATTGCTCCCAAGCAGACCCATGTTCTTAAAAATGTTCTCGTTATCCGTGAGTTATTCGTAGATGAATAATTACTTCTATTTATTTAGGTCCGGATCTTTGTATTGAAGTTTGTGAGGAAAGATATAAAGTGAACCAATCAAAATTTTCTCTATTTAGATAGGGTAATAAAATTTGAAAAATTTATGTTCAATTCAGCATCAAAAGTTTCTATAATGGCAATCAATTTTAATAAAACTTTTACATGTTATGATAGGGTAATGTACCTGCAGACTGTCAGGCAGGCAAAGTTTTAGTTTATTTCTTGTTAAAAATAACCTTTTTTTAGGTTTCCTCGATGGTAAAACATTGAAATCTTCATGCTGTTATAGGAAACAACAAACATGTCACTTAGACCAACTTGAACTGTCTGTCTCAATCCCAAAGAAGGCTTTGCAGTTTTCCTTGGGCGTTCTGTTTTTTTTTTCGATCTGAGATCTCTTACTTACAGCAAGACCTTGAAAAATCTCTCCATTTCATCGCTTCCTTAGTGCGTTTTTTGTTTTTTCTTGTATTTTCCCCGTGCTCTCTCACCGGCGAACGGCTTTAGAGTTACTTTGGCCATCACTCCACCCAATGCCTTGAGCCTTGCTGTTGGTCTTCCAGTGCTAGAACCATGATGCCAACCGATCCAACTAGTTTGTTTAGTGATGCCTTCACTGGAGTGATGAGACCCACTGATTGTTACTGACATCACCACCAAAGCCTGCCAGGACTTGGGGACTCACATCGAGATCTGTGAACGGCCTCTCTCCAGTGTACCGGTGCTCTCTCCAGTGTAGAAGTACCGGTGCTTGTGGTAGGAAGCTTGTTGACTGTGAAAAAGACTGTTTCATTTTTTTCTGTATATATCTACTTGAATGTCTGTGAATGATTAGCATCTCACGACGTGTGACTTAGGCTGCAATCCAAAAATTAGCACGTGGTTCGATCCTGTAGCAATATTCGATTCTAATTCTATTTTATGTTAAAAAAGAATGCTACGAAACGAAGGCTTCTTGTCTTGTCACTCAGTTGCAAGTGCATGTAATCTGATAAATACAGATTTGATTTTCTGGGGCCTGTCCGTGATTGGTGGCTGACGGAATGGAACTTGAAAGAACTCAATATTGGATCCCTTGGCTTGTTTTTACAGCTATGTTCAATTCTATTGCAATCCACGAGTCTTCTCTCATCACGTTTACGTCATCACGAGGTGACGAGGTAACGCTGAGTGTCTGCGTTTCATTTACAGTGAAATGTGCGCACTTTATTGACCTCTGTTATAGTGGAGAAGAGTGCTGCTGAGTCAGAGCGAGCACTGCTGCGTTGTTCAATTTTACAAGTCATTTTACTGAGCCATCCTGTAACATCTATGTGCATGTTTCATGTGAGTCACTAAGCTGACGTCATTTATTCAGTGAAGCTGAGTTGAGAATTGAAAAACAATATTCACTCTCAGTTCGCAAAATCAACTTATTGTACTGTAACACACTTTGTACTTCTTCATTATTTTAAAAGCAGTGGGCTTTTCTTTGTGACAGTCATTTAGTGAAAAAATATTGCAAAAATATGAGGATTTTGAGATTTAGTGATGAAAATGTTCAATTTTGAATGTGTTTCTTTTGCGACAGACATAACTTTTTGCTTAGTAGGTCAAAGAGGCTTCTGGTTGAGCAAAGTTATGTATGAATGAGCTTTTCCAAAATCAAACGTACGTCTAGAAGTAGTATTCTTTCTCACCTCTAGACTTGCACAACACACTATCAGTAAAGAAGGACAGAGTTCAGTTCGCTTGTGTCTTGGGAAAACTCATTTGCTTCGTGTCTCCTAAATCTTGCCCTGTAACTCGTACTCTTTGTCTTGTAACTCGTACTCTTTGTCTTGTAACTCGTGCTTCTTGTATTGTAACTCGTGCTTCTTGTCTTTCGACTTAAAATTCTTGTTTCGAAAGTCATACTCACTTTCTTGTAAGTCGTGTTTCTTGTCTTGTAAGTCCTAATTCTTATTTCGTGACTCAAACTGTTTTTTATCTTACATATCGTACTTTCTGACTAGTAACTCATACATTTTGTTATATAAATCGTACCTTTTGTCTTGGATATTGACAGTACTTATAGGAGCCTTTGGTCCTGCCACGAGAGTTTGCTATACGGAGGTTGGGTCTTCATTACCTGGACGCGGTTGGGCTCAAGTCGATGGCCTTTAGCTGGAGCAGAGGATCGGATCGATACTGGTGGCTTTCCGAGAGGCGTGGATGTTTCTGTACATGAGATTGGAAAGAGATTGTTCTATGATTGAAATAGCAGAAAAAAACACTTGCTCTTAGTTCATTACACGTGCTTCCAAAGAGTTTTATGATTTGTTTATGGCATTTAAAGGATAATTCGGGAACCCCATGTTTATCTAAGCCCATGAGTTGGGTTTGGCTGTTAGCCACACTTGTGTATTTTGTTAAGCAACTTGAACTCTTAGCGATTAACCACATTACTTTAATGTTATAATACGAAGTACTACAATTTCATGGATGAGCCGAGAATGTAAATAGCTTAGTTAGGAGCTGCGTAACAAAGAGAAGGAGAGTACTGATCGATAGATCGTTGAAGCCCTTCTCCTCAAAGCTTGATTTCTGATAAACTCACCGTAAAATGCAATTTGTAAAACCCTATTCGCGTCCTTCAATTAATTATTTTTAATTACGATGACACACAAAAAACTGATCAAAAATAAGGAGCTCTAACTCAGAAACAAAAATGTCAGACATTTCATGTAGGTACGCAACTGAAAAAATGTCAGGGAATTCGCGTGTTATCTGAGATGCATTTTTTAGAGTACGGATACGTCGTTAGTTCCAAATAACGAAAAATTCCGATTTGCTCAGAATTTCCAATTAAGTTTAGCAATTTGGGGAAAGTTCAAAGAGGGATCCTCTGACCACGGGGACTAAATTGCAGTTTAATGCCAACGAAAGCGAGCTGTGGAATCCAAGTAGATGCTGTAGTGCTCGGTGTACTGATGGCCACTTCTGTACGTTCACAACTGGGGCTGCAGCCGCGAACTGTAACAACTATACGCGTGCTACAGAGTGAAGTTATCGAGTTATCTTTCTTCTACAACTTATCAAACAGCAAAATATCACTGAGCACAACCTCATCTTGTATTCGTTTTCGTTGCGATGAAATTTACTTCTAGTGTTATTACTATGTCTGAGATATCAGTGTGTAGAATCTATGTTAAAGTATCATGAGAAGTTCTCCTTGCAAACTCTTTACAAATATGTTCTGATCCTGTGTTGGAGTACACACCCACTGCATGTGACTTGGAAAACCTTTGCTGGAGCTTGGTCGGAGGATGTGCAAAACTTCTGACCTCGTAACTCTGTTTCGAGATATTAATCTCACAACTAAATATGAACCACACTACTTTATTTCCAAGTCGTGGTAATTTAGCCTCATGGTACTACCTTAACACATTTTTGCCAAGTTTGAGGGGAAGTTTCCCCGTTGCAATGACGTTATTGTCTTCCTTATCGTCCGCTGCTGTGACGTCATTGTGTCCCACACTGAGGCCGGCAGCCCAGGGTCTCAGATTAGGCCAACGCCCTCGTGTCACTGTAGGCCTATTTACATGATTCTTATTTTAGGCCAGGGCAGGGAGGGTGGCAACAGGACAGGGAGGGTGGCAACAGGACAGGGAGGGTGGCAACAGGACAGGAAGGGTGGCAACAGGACAGGGAGGGTGGCAACAGGAAAGGGAGGGTGGCAATAGAACAGGGAGGGTAGCAACAGGACAGGAAGGGTGGCAAAAGGACAGGGAGGGTGGCAAC
>JACJUY010002631.1:2739-30195 GCA_014220935.1 Platorchestia sp. MABIK | reverse complement strand
CTAGTGACATGGGTATTACAATACTCGTGTGTGTGTATCATTTAAGTGTATTAACTTTAAGATATTTTAAAAACCAATGATGGTAATTTTGTCCCATCTCTATTGGAAATAAACTGTTTTTCTTTCTTTTTTTTCTTTTCTTTTTCTCTCTATGAAGTCCCCTCCCACCTTCCTCCCCCACTCCTCATCCGCTGCCCTCTTTGCTCTCCCTACCATTCTTTGTACCTCTTTCTTCCTCTCCTTATACCCGTTCGAAATTTTGCTGGCCTCCCCTTTGCAGCCACCTTTCGAACGCCCCCCGCTTTCTTCTCACAGCCGCTCCTATTTCTCCATTCCACCATTCACTCCCCTTTCTAATTCCCCCTCCAACCTTCCTTATCCCACACACTTCCCTAGCACATTTATCCATCGCATCTATAAACAGCTTCCATTCCCCTTCCACTCCACCAACCTCACTTACCTTCACCCTCCCATACTCTACTTTCATCTTCTCCTGATACTCACACTCACGCTCAGAATCATGCAACTTGCTTACATTTAACACCTCCCTTCAACTCCTCCTTTTTACACCTCCCCACGACTCATCACTCCCCTGCTAACCAAAATATAATCCATCAATGCTCTCTCCACTATCACACCTCCATTCGTCCTCACATATGTATACTTGTTGATACTTTTCTTCTCAAACATACTATTCCCAACCACTAACTCACTCTCTACACATAACTCTATGAAGTATTTACCACTCTCATTCACCCCAGCTACTCCATACCTACCAACAACACCATCCACCACCTCATCACCCACTCTCGCATTCAGGTCCCCCATCACCACAATTCTACAGCCATTCCCCACTCTTGCAACACACTCGGACAACTTCTCCCAAAACTCCTCTCTTTCCTCCCCACTCCTCTCCGATCCCGGTCCGTACGCGCTCACAAACACCCATGACTCTACCCCCCCATTTCACTCGCACCCACATTATTCTTGATCACAACTCACCCCATTCAACTACTCTCTCTCTGATTCTTACACTCAATAATATAGACACACCCTCTCTTGCACGACCCCCACTCACCCCAGATACTCTCCCCCCCACTCCCAAACATCAACTCCCCCTACCTTTCAACTTCGTCTCACTCAGGGCCAACGCATCCAACTTCCGGCTCATCATCACTCTTCCGATCTCCTCCCTCCTACTCTCACTTGCTCTACTTCCACAACCCCTTACATTCATAGATCCTAGTATTAGGGTTTGAGTGGTCTTTCGACCCCTCTCACCCTCTTCATTGGCCGGCGTTCATGATAACACATAAAAATATTTGCAAAAGTAGGTCCTAATGGAAGACCCATTCCTAACCCTTCTATTTGCTGATAACTTTTGTTGTCCAAAATAAAAAACGAATTCTACCCGGAAAGTTGAAGAAAGGATTTGAAACACCGATTTGGTTAGGCCAATGACTGAATCTACACTAGTAAATAAATAATCTAAGCAAATGTCAATAGTTTCATGTAGCGGTATGTTGGTAAAAAGACTTTCTACATCAAAAGAAACCATAAACAGTTCGTCGGTGTTTTCTAAAGACGTTACTTCGTCGACAAAGGATTTTGAATTTGGCACAGTATAAGCATTCCATGTAAACGGAGCTAAAATAGGGACTAGGAACATTGCAATTTTCAAACTAGGAGTCTTGTAGGCTGCAAATATTGGACGAAACGGGAAAATCAAATTAAAGTTAGGGTCATGTATTTTTGGCAATCCAAATAAGATGTCAGGACCAGATCCCGAAACAAAAAGGCTTTTGTACAAATCATCCGAAATTAAATCAGTATTTTTCAGCTTTGGAAGGAAGTTATTAATTTTATCTTCAACACGAATGGTAAATTTTAAAACTGGTTCGGTGATAACTTTGAATTTTGTACTATCTGAAATTAAGCTGTGCAAACTTAGTAAATACCTATCCCTATCCACAAGTACTACTCCTCTTCCATTATCTGGCTGAGAAATAATTGTGCCCTAACACGCCCGTCGTTCTCAAAGAGGATGAATTTGAACTCATCGTATTCGTAATAAATGCTTCTTACCTTCGAAAAATTCAATCTCAAAATACTTAGCCAAAAAAGAAGCGTTTTCTTTTGATTTGGTGCTGACTCTAATATTTTCCTGGAACAACTGTTAATGTAAAAATTAATTTGTTTAACTCTCGACGATCAGTCGGTTGAGAAAATTGTTCATGAACCTTTACAAAACACATTAGTTATTATTAACTCTGATGAATTTCGGTTTTTCATCAATCTCTTGAACAAGCGTCTTTCTCTGATTTCAAGAATTTTAGGCCTTCCACAATTTCCAGGAGATGAACTGGGTTCGCCATCTTGCTTACAGCTGCTCATTGTTTTAATATTTATACTGGTCCCTGTACAGATGTCCCGAGTTATCGTCTACTTTAACGAAAGCCAATGCTGCCCCCTTTATAAAACGCTGACAGATTGTGTCCACTTGAAAAGTAATCATATACGTATCGACGTTTATGAAAATTTTTAATTCTGGATACATTGAGAATAGGGGTTTACTACTTCATAAACTCTTCTAGAGTGTTGTTTTGTACTGTTTTACTAAGGCAAATGAATTTTAAAATGAAACAACGCGATATATTGAGTAGGTAGAAATGCAGAGAGCAATTTTTCTTCAGACACTCAGTGTACACCAGGATGTCTTGCAAGTGAGAGTGACATGCATGGTGACTCGCCAAATAAGTTTCTTCTGAATCATTTCATGTAACGCACGATTTCATCTTAGAACCGAGGATTTTTAAAATTGTAGAGCGTATTTTGTCACAAATTTTAAATAGGATTGATTTCAGATCCAATTTTTGGCACAAAGTTTACTCTACGCAAAGTTACTGTCCACAAGACACTGATATTAAATAAGTGCGATAGAGAATTTTCCACGTTCAATAGCGATACTGAAATCTGTGGAATGTTATCCCATATTTTCCCCTCAATAACTTTTACGTTCATTCCTTAATCCTTTTTTCTTTTAATCACTGTAAGAGCGATTGAATTTGAGCGCTCAGTAGGAGTGGATGCGGTGTTCTGGCTAGAGGTGAATGTGCTAGATTGCAGGTGCCGACAGATCGTTTTAATAGTGTAAGCCTGGAACCGGCGGTCTTGACAACCCCATTTGTCTGGATCTTAAATTACTAATCAGGATCGGTTTAGTAGTGTGTGTAGTTTAAATTCCTGCGCCACGATTGGTGGTGGTGTAGCATGCTCTGCTTGTCGAGTTAGCTTTGTTTTGCTTGTTAGCTTAATCCAGGAAATTAAGCATACACCGTTTTATTGTGATTTTGCCAGCAAGTACTTACAGCAGTTGACGACCGGCAGTTCATCTGAACTGCAGTTCATACTTCCAATTTTCGTGTCCCCTTTTTTTATCTTGCTCGCCTAACCTGATTTCTCTAATCATTTTTTTCTGTTCACGTAAGTTTTAATAAATGCAATTAATACTGAAGAACTCATAATGTTAACTAAATTGTAAGTTTTACGAATTATTTGAGAACCTATTTCTGCTAAGTCATCCTTAACTGAAGAGTCATGGAATTCCTTCTTTGGCTGTTGTTCACTTTTCGGGTCTGCCTGAACCCAATCTACAACTTAATTACTTGTTTATGAGCACTATTCTTAATTTATTTCATTTTTTTCCTGTAACCCTTGAAAAATTTGTCTAGCATCTCATCTACGCTGAAATTTGCTAAGATGAGAATTCGTACTGCTTTCGAACAGTAATATTCATATTCATTTCACTATTTTTTACGTAGTTGTTAGTCTAATTCTGATTTTTACCTTTTCGTTCATTTCTATCATAGTTTCTTGCGCATATAGTTACTCTCAATAACAGAATTGGCTCCCGGCATTGCTATAGTACTCATCGCATGGTTGTCTGTCAGTTAAGGATCTTTATGTTAAGAAATTTTTAAAATCCAGTGTGTTATGCACCTCATGTGAAAACTATTTTGGAAGTAACTGTTCTTTCTTTTCTTTTATTTCTTTCTTTCTAGCAGCAGCCTGGGTCCTCCGCCGCTCATGACACTCACAAAGTAACCGTCTACAGACTTTTACTTCATTTTGAATCATATTACCGCTAGTCGCAGTTTCCCCTGAGTGGAATATTACGTGTACTTCGGTTTTCTTCCCGAATTCAATATTTCTTTCGTTTTTATCAAACGCGTTTGCTGCAGTTGAAATTGGTTTAGCTGTGAGCGGTTATATCGACTGCACTATTGCAGTTCCATGAACCACTTTTTGAGCAGAGAACATCCACGTTTGCGAAGCATCGCTTTTTTGGCTCCATTTGGTGGGCTAGCATCCTGACATTCTCCTTCTGGTAATAGTTCTCATCCCTTCCGCTCCTCCCGTCTTAGGAAGCTTTCAATACTTATGTTTAAACAGGTGCACTGCAGTGTTGTTGTCAAAATTTACCAGAAATTTCTGTGCTGCAACAAATTCACCCAATGCCGTACTATTGATTAAATCGGACGTTACATCGTGTTGGATAAAATTTAAACTATCTATTTTAGCATTACGTTGTTGCTCAAATCCTTGAATCAATTAGTTTTTAGAGGTTTCATTGGCGGTGGTTAATACTGATTATTTTTTAAGATTTTGTCACGTATTATATTCAAATGAGTGATGAGGCAGTTCACCTTGTTTTTATAATTTACTTCTTATTTTCAAGTAATTTACTTCTTACATATAAGTAATTTACATCTTATTTTTTAAGTATTATTGTCTTCAAAGTAATCTTTTTAAGTTTAATTAATTTATACACATTCTCTTGCTTCTTTATCTTTGAAGAAGAATAGTGGTCGATTGCGGTGCCAAAGCTATAAAAAAACACAAAACCTGGCCTATACTTTATCCTGTTTAGAAGCAAAAATTTTACGAAAGTTACAAGGAAATTTGAATGTAATGCTCAAGAAAGTGCAACGTGAAGCAAATTTCTTAAATAACTTCTGTGTGAACATCAGGATTACAAAGTTACCAATGAAAATACTTATTGAACTAATCATTCTAACCACACAGAGTATATTAAAAAAATTTAAGCACTTCATTTTTCACATCACCCTTGTTCTCAGTCTTATAAACACTTCAAAAAATCAATCAAATAAATTGAAATCGTTCTCGGAAGAAACGTTAAACTAAATCGTTGATATTTTCCCTCGGATAATCCTACAGTGGTATAATTATTCTGTTTCTTCAAGATATTTTCTCAAAATTTCTAATTATAACCTGCGTAACTTTCAATTTTCAACCTTGATTAAAAATGCCCGGGTAAAAACTTACTGACAAGTTAACGGCTGGCTAATTTTGAAAAATGTCAAAAAAATTGTTTACAAGAAAGCGAACTTGTACTCTGAACAAGAAATTGTTATTTATCCATGATACGCAGTAAGGATTCCTATATGGACAATCAACAATACAAGTTTGTCTGAAACATATACAATATCTTCACTCAAATATCGACGACGAGAATTCTACTTCTTCTGTTTTTTTTTCGACTTTCACTAGCATTTACTGTGTTGATAAGAGCATTTCGCTCCCGGCGCTCCATTTTCTTGGGCAGTAAACGAGTTGCTCATGGATAGTTTTAGCCTAACCATGAATAATTTGTTTAAAATTGTAACTTCCAAATGAAACTTCTTGATATTAGTGATTACTTTCTACAAGGGGTGGTGTCAGGACCTTTTCTATTTTTGAAATCCATTAACGATATGTATTGATATTTAGGTACTCATTGTTAAGTGTATTTCATTCAATAAATTCATATTTTTCTTGATGCTGGCACTCTCTCGTGAACCATTGATAGTAATAAGTGTGATACAATGGCAAACAAAATAAAAGGCGAGGTCGAAAAAGTCTGGATGTGGTTCAAAGAAAATTACATATGCATCAATGCTAACAAAACAAAATAATGTCTCTTCCTTTCTCACAAGCGAATTTTAGCATCTTCATTCATGTAAATTGATGATGGCCATACTGATCAAAATAATTCTCCTACTTCCTAGGTATTATCGTCGATAACGATCAGTTGTTCAAAGATTCGTACCTCATATATTAGTATAAAATACCTAAATATTTGGCGATGCCCAAAATTGTTGAAAGTACTTGTATTTTATCTGAAGAAGCTCAAAAAAGGCTATGCATAACTTTGAGTCATCCAGTTTACAAAATGGAGCAGAAGTATGACATTGAAAGGGTTAAAATAAAACAATGGTACTTTTTACATAATAAGATAGAGTAGTACAAGTGGTTAGAAACTTGGATTACAACATACCTAGTAACATTCAACCAATCAAACCTCCATCATAGTTCAAATTATTATGGCCCATTCAACAATAATTATGGTCCATTGTTCTAAAATGAAATGAATCTGAAGTCCATAACATGCAGTTTTCACCTGAATCATAGCATGATGTGGGAAATTAATATTTGAAGTGCTCTCACGCTAAACAACCATTCGATCAATCTTAGTTTGGCTTTCTAAATGGAATGAAATTGCAAACATACAATAGAGTTTTGATTGGGTGGCCTGGAGGCCTGTGAACTTGTCTGAGATACAAGTAGTTATACCTCAACGTGTCCGTAGTGAAGTTCTAACTTTAATTGCAGTTTTATAGAAATGAATTACTTTATGGTTTTATATGATAAAAGCTTGCCCGACCTTTGTACGTTTTTTGGGGTCTGTTCCAGACAATGATACTGAAAACGAAAATTTTAGAAATGGTCTACGGTATTCAGTTCCCTGAAACGACTGGAGGATCTAGATTGAGTGCGACACGATTGATTCGTCCCACTTCTCTTAGAGTTAGTAAAAACAATGTATCTCTCTAGCATCGTACGGAGGTTTATTCTATGAACTAACATATTTGGCATTAAGAAAACCAAGGGCTCTAGTGACTGAGTCTGCATACATGTGGATTAAAGAATATGGGAAAAATACTGGCAGATATTTTAGGGTAAGATAATTCAAAATTATCCATAAATTTAAAGATAAAAGACGCTCCAGTTATTTTGTGAGTTTTTGATCTAGTAATGCTAATTGGAAATAGAAAATTAGGAATCTATTTACTAATTAGGAATCCCCGCTGGTGTTGCGCACATTAATGCAGTAAGGCCCGCGCTTAAGCGCAGGAACGTTCGCAAGAGGACAGGCAAGTGCAGAATCGTATGGCAGTCGAGGCGGCTGTAGGACGGCACCAAAATAGCGCCCCTTCACCCATGACATTCGCGCTAAGGGCAGTGACTGAAGTTAATAAAACCATTTTTGGCAACCACTGCATGGCAACGTTACTGTCAGCTTCGTGAAAAACGTGCTGATTGACAGCGGCTTGCCTGGATCACGATGACGATATCAAATGGGTCTTTATAAAATCATCTCAAGAACGCCACAGTTGGAAAGATGTTTATAGTGAACGCAAATGTCCATTAATATTTTTGGTCGTGTTGATCAAATTTTTCTACATCAAAAACGTCTGAACCTCTGAGGAGTTCGGTTGCGTACCACTCCCATTTCCTGAAGGCTGCGTACTGTCATCAATAGGTACACAACGAATACGCTGAAACAAAATGTAAGCATTGAAGAACATCATGAACTGCATTCTTACGCAAACGAATCGTAAATAAAAACACCAAGGCTGCTACTCTCAAAGTCAACATTGCTAAAATTATTTATTTCTGTCAGATATTAAAAGGTAAACGTTTCGAGCACCAGGCTCATCATCAGTACAAGTTGTCCGAAAAACAAAAGCGAAATGAATAGATAAAACATACCGGAAATAAACACAGAATTAAAGAAATACTAGTACTAAAATCAAGAGGAAACTATGTACAAAGGGTGGGCACTATTAGTTTCATTAAGAAGCGGCTTGAGTTTAAAAATGTTTAAGGACTCTAAAATTCTTAAATCATTTTGATGGCTGGCTGAAGCTAAAATGCTAAAACTACTGCACTGCACACTGAAACCACACTTTTCACCATGGAGGCTCACCGAAGAGTGAGGGGGATGGGCAAGAATCCCTCTAGTCAGGCTACTACGTCCAGCATGCTCCGCTACTCTGACGCCCAAAGTTCTGCAAGTTGAGCCTACATAACTAGATGCACATTGTGCACAACGAAATTCATATACAAGAGAGCGGCGCATGCTGGAAGGTAATTTATTTTTGTAATTGAAAAACGAACCTATAGTAAATTTGTTTGTAAGAATAATTCTGAAATCATCATCAGGTAAATATGAGTGAAGTATTTTGACAAGCTCTGTTCTCATTTGTTCAGATTTAAGCCCAAAGTATAAAAAAGATAAGTATAATCTCTACAGTGTGGCACCAGTGGGCAGTGCAGTAATTTTAGCATTTCAACTGCAGCCAGCCATCAGAATGATTTGAAATTTTTAGAGTCCTTATATTTTTTTAAACTCAAGCCGCCTCTTAATGAAACTAATAGTGCCCACCCTTTGTACATAGTTTCCTCTTGATTTTAGTAGTAGTATTTCTTTATTTCTGTGTTAATTTCCCGTATGTTTTCATTTACTCATCTCGAATTTGTTCTTTTCAGACAACTTGTACTGATGATGAGCCTGGTGCTCGAAACGTTCACCTGTCAATCTGACAGTAATAAATAATTTTAGCAATGTTGACTTTCAGAGTAGCAACCTTGGTGTTTTTATTTAAGATGTAAGCAGTATTATTTAAGCGGCATCCTGCAGTAATATTACAGAGGTCAATGTATTATTTACCACTTTTGATATCTTTAAAAGTACATTTAAAATCATTTCTTTTTTATCAACTTAATCGATACTGAGGAAGCCACAGAGACCCAATGACGAAATCTTATATTCATTCGAAACACAATGAGAGATTTATTTCCCAATTTTTTAACAACAAAAACGGTTCAAGTTCATCACCACCGGTCAAATCCTAGAACTCATTCACATCATATTTATTATTTTATGAAATCAAATGCGCAAGAATTATAAAATTGATGATGGAGTCTTTAAGAACATTCTCAAAACATTTGTTAAGCCAACAGGTCCGGAGACGTCAATTAAAGTTTGTGTACATTACAAAAATCGCCAAATCAGTGACCTCTTAGGATGTGTTCACACTACAAGCGTAGCAGTGCGGCAATTATGTTTGCATTTGTTTGAAAACAGAAACTCTTGGCTGCTCACACGACAAGCAGAGCGGAGCCGAGAAAAGCGGAGCGGCGCGCTCGGGAAATTCGTTGGGATTTTTTGATGCTCGCTGCGAGCGTTTCTCCACGATTCCCCCTTCAGATCATCATATCCTACAGGGGTAGAATCGTTTTTGATTTAAAAAGTTTAATATATAACTAATAATATGTATGACTAATCATATAATAACTATAACTGGTAGTATAACACATAGTATTTTATTTTAATTAACCCATTTGGGTTCATTAAACATTTATTTCTTTTTTTTTCTTCTGCTTTCTGTGGTGTGTTATTTTATTATTGGTTCAATTTAAGGAATCTGCTTCTATTTTCCTTGTTATGTAGTTTTATTTTTCTTGTTATGTTGTGTTTTATGATCTTGTAAAAGGAATGATTATGTACGATTTTAAATAAAGTTTTCATTTTTTCGGTAAAATGCGAGGAGTAGAGTAGGATACCGTATGGTGAGGAGGAGGCCTCAATTAGTGTCTGATACAAAATAAGCTGCAAAATATTATGAGCTAGGGTGATTTTTTCCCAATACGAAAGGAAAATGTATCAGTATTTTTAGAATTTTTAGGTCAGGAATAGTCAGTATTTTTCATTTAGCTTTCTCTGGCACAACTCTGAATTTCTGAAGGTAGTTATTTTACTTGCACTCACCTTAAAGTCACAACAAGACGCTCCTTCATTCCTACTGGCCTACGAAAACCTGTAGTCCTGTTAAGTGATACAACCTTAATGTGAAGACTTTAATTTTGCCTAAACTACTTTGCTTTACATGTATCCTCAATAAAAATGTGTGAATTATTACTGAATAGCAAATTTATATTATCTCTTTGGAAATTTTTCCTTTAATAAGGGATTGTAGTGCATCAAAAGTGGCCGGTTTTATCCGTAAATACTCGAAGAATTGCGATTCATCTCTCCTCAGTGCTTCTAAAGCTCATTTTACACCTGCGGTGTGGAGCGTCGGTGTGGAGCGACGGTTAACTTGCTACAGCTCCTCCCACGAGAGGATTGAGCGCCAGTGCACACCGACTTGCTTTTACATCGCCGCTCAACACGACGCTTCTTCCCCAGAGACAGCAATCGTCAGTATTGCTCTTGCAATACTGACAGAATTCTTGGCAGAACAATTTGCAGAATATTTACGGAATAATTTGCAGAATTAAAAATCTAATATTCTAAAAAACTTTGATACTACCCAATTACCTTCAAAAAACACTGTAAATGGAAAGAAAAAATGGATACCAATTACTAATTTGTAGGTGCACTTTATTTACTTTTTCCTTTAATTTGAATAATCTTCCAATGACACCTGCCGAACGTTTTCCGTGTATTTGAAATACTTTTCTCGAGAGCAATGTACATTATGCAATTTAATTACACTGTAATTAATTTTACGTTTACATACGCAAGGTATTTTTCTTTGATTTTTTGAAGAGTGAGAGCTGTTTCCTATCATGGCCTCTCAGTGTTTGAATTTTCATTGTAACCATTGCAATATCAGAATTTGGGAAGTGAGATGCTATACTTTTAAAAGAATCTTCTCTGGACACTGTTTTTATACTCTACGAGCTTGACGTTCCATAAACATGGAAATTATTCACATTTTTCGATAGGAGTTTCAATTTCTTCCTTGCTCCAAAATATATAAGCCATGACTACACATGCTCTCTATAGTCTCAAGAGCAACTGTACGCTGTTGACTGGCAGTGCACACCGCCAATATTTAGCATGCAGAATGTTGCCGCTCCTTACCGAGAGCGTGTCAATAAGGGTGCGTGCACACTACAAGCGGAGCGGCGCGGAGCGGAGCGGCACGGAGCGGCGCGGAGCGGAGCAGAGCGGAGCGTGTGCTCACATGCAAGCTGAGCAGAGCGACGTCCACAGGAATCAGTCGCCATGGAGGATTTCGCGAGTTCGGTCCTGTAGCTCGACAGCAAGAAACAGAAACGGAAATACTGGGTCCATACCATCAAAATGAGAAGAGATCGCTGTGGAGAATACCACTATCTCTTCGAAGCACTGAGGAGAGATGAATCGCAATTCTTCTAGTATTTACGGATTATTGAGGATACATGTAAACCAAAGTAGTTCAAGCAAAATTAAAGTCTTTCCACAAAGGCTGTATTACTTAATAGGATGACAGGTTTTCGTAGGCCAATAAGAATAAAGGAGCGTCTTGTGGTGACTTTAGGGTGAGTGCAGGTAAAATAATTCCCTTCAGAAATTCAGGGTTGTGCCAGAGAAAGATAAGTGAAAAATACTGAAAAATACTGACTTGTTCTAACCGAAAAATTCTTATAATAGTGAAATGTTTTCCGTTAGTATTGGAAAAAATCCCCTAAGCTCATAATATTTTGCAGCTTATTGTGTGCCAGACACTCTTTGAGGCCTCCTCCTCCTTTTCCTCCCATTTTAAACTTTATTGAAACTTTATTGAAAAATCGCACATAATTATTCCTTTAGCAAGATAATAAAATAGGATACACAGCACAACAAAATCAAAATAAAACTACTTAACAGGGAAAATAAAAAAAGATTCCTTAAATTGAAGCAATAATAAATTAACAAATCAGAAAAAGCCGAAGAAAAAAGAAATAAATGCTTAATGAACCCAAATGGGCAGAATTAAACATAAATATTGCATGCTACACCATCAGTTATACCTTTTATATGATTAGTTGTACAAATTATTAGTTATATCTTACACTTTTTGAAATCAAACGACAATTCTACCCCTGTAAGATATGACGATCCAAAGGCGGAGCCAAAGAGAAACGCTCGCCGCGAGCGTCAAAAAATCTCAGCGAATTTCCCGAGAGTGCCGCTCCGCTCGTGGTGTGAAAAGCCGAGCGTATTTGCATTCGAACGTGTACAAGCATTATTGCCGCTCCGCTCGTAGTGTGAACGCACCCTTAGGGTCATTTTGCATTGCTGTGGGCGGAGCTTATTTGAATGGCGGGAGGGAGCGACGGTGTGGAGCGCGAAGACACCGTCAATGTAAAAGGGCTTTAAGAGATGGTGGTATTCTCATAGCGGTCTCTCCTCACGTTTTGATGTGATGGGTTCAGTTTTCCGTTTCTGTTTTGTTTTGCTGACGAGCAATAGGAATGCACACACGAAATCCTCCATTGCGACCGATTCTTGTGTAGATCGCTCTGCTCTGTGAACACCCCCTCCGCTCCGCTCAGCTCCGCTTGTAGTGTGCAAGCACCCTTATCACCCTATGCTTCCTGCACTGGTTCGAGCCCTGTACGCAGCAGTTGTGAAAAGCGCTGACGAGGCAAGTCAGGGTCGTTGCCTGCAGTGTGGTCACTGTCCTCAAGGAATGTCACCTAGCTGGGCACTAAACGAGAGGAAATAAGGCCTTAAAGCTCAGGCGTGACAAGGGGCCTGGGGAACCCCTACCATGTACATGCCCTGTAAGAGTATTATGTCAATGATACTCAACCACTCTCTACTAAAAGAGAAAAAAGCCTGGTAAATACAGTGGTTGACTAGCATGCCCTGAATAAAGGTTAACCGCTCATAAACAGAAAGTTTCTACTTTTAATCATTTGCGAATTGACCATAGCTGCATGCTTCAAATGAAGATCTATACCCTAGTACAGAATCTTATTTAATGTTGCTAAAAAAGAGAATATTCAAATAGTAGACGCGTTGCACATCCAAAAACTTATACCTGCTCTCAACAAAAATACAAACGACATTTTGCTCTAAAATTATTTACTAGAATCGCAGCTTAGAAGTATTATACAAACGCTCGATTGTTCATTTCGCCCCCATCGTTTGTGCCATTTACATCTATAGTTGTGCAATATTGTTACCTAATCTCGTGTGTACATGTACCTGTGGAACACACTTTGCCTCTAATAATTCATATAATTTTTGTGCTGTGATTTTCTACTTTGTTACCGAGTCTGATATACCTTAAGTTTTAGATTTTCTTCTATCAATGTGACTGAAAACTTAATTCTGTATATTTTCAGCCTAAAGATGATGTTTGTACATCGAAACGTTTTTTTAAAGACTACATATAGACTACAGAGGTATTATATTTTTAACGATTGGCAATGTTCCAATAAAAAACGTTGAATGAATTTCTTCTTACATAACACATGATGAATTTGAATTGAAATGAGAGCTTTAGTTTGCATCGGTTGTTCTGAAAAGTCAGTCTCGTATTCACTATGCGTGACAGCGTTGTCGTTGCGCTCTATGAATATCTCTTGCTTTAGTGCCAGTAATGCTTCCGATGTCATTCGAAAAATAAACCTCTTGAACTTACCCTCAATATTTTTGTTCTTAAGTTCTGTTCAGTAAGAGCCTGAGAATAGATTTCCTGATGAGAGCTGAAGTGTGTAGCCAAGTGCTCGAAGAAAATAAATATTTGTCACGAGACAGATGTATGTGACTGTTCGTTCGAGGACTTTAAGCCTCAATAGTCTAAGAGGAATGAAAAATTTAAGAGAGGAAAGTTCACAGAAGGAGGAAATAAAGAACAGGGAGGAAAATAGAGATAGTAAGTGTCTTGATTTACATCAATGTTTTGCCGTTTGCAAAGTCTAACTATAAATGAAATAGCAAGGATAGTCACTTTTAAAATAGACATTATCACTTAGCTAGTTTAATATGTTAGAACTAAAAATACACGAAAGATGAACGTTTCGACCACAAGGGTCATCTTCAGCATCTGGGGAAACACAGTTATTTTCACAGAGTTAAAAAAATGATATATATACATATGTATGGTTAACATTTGTGATTGCTAACAGGAAATTTGCAAGGGATAGGAAGATTGGGTATCATTTAAAACCGGTTTGCTTTTCATGTTAAAAAGAGACTCTAAAATACGAAAATCTGTTTGACTAGAAGAGGTTGCAATCATCTGGAAATCGTCTAAACGAACAAGCAAGTCGAATTTTTCTGCATGGGCACGCACAGAGGATTGAGGGGGAGAAGCTAAAGGCCTATTTGTTCGAAAGCTTCGTCTGGCATGCTCTGCTACACGAACACGCAAAGCCCTTTTTGTGGACCCTACGTACTCAGACGCACACAGTGCGCAACGATAATTGTAGATGACTGAAGAGAGCAAAGCCTTCGGAAGCTTATCTTTGTAATTGAAAAAGAATTGATTTTGTACGAGTTAACTAAAATTATCCGAAAATTAATATGCATGAAATGTTTTGATAATAGCGTCAGTAAATCTTTTTTCAATTTTTCTGATTGGTAACCGAAATAGGGTATAACAAAATAGAAATATTTTTTCCTCACTGTTGTTATGGGTAAGCGGTCACAAAATTTTGAATTTAAAAACTTCTTGATTGAGGAATGTATGAGCCAAGCGAGGAAACCATTATTTCGGAAAAAGTTTATCAAAAATTCAACTTCACTGTGAAATTACTGAAAACATGAACATACACTATACGCTCTACATAAAAGAGTTTTAATACCATTCAATTTTAAGCGAAAATTGCAAAAACTATCGAAACTCAAACCCATCCCAGTAAATGTTTGCTTGCGATAGCCAGAGATATGAAATTTGTTATTTTGAAACGTGGTAATAATAGAATCCAAAAATGGGAGACAGTTTTCTTTTTCAAGTTCCATGGTAAACTTAATATTCGGATGTTGAGAATTCAAGTAAGACAAAAAAAGGCTACAGTGAGAACTATCTCTAAATAAAAGGAATGTATCATCGATGTAACGTTTATAAAATACAGGCTTAAATTCAACCGGGCACATTTCCAACCATCTTTTTTCGTGAAAAGCCATGAACATATTAGCAAAGGTGGGTCCTAACGGGAGGCCCATTCCTAGCCCATCTAACTGCTGATAAAAAATATTGTCAAAAATTAAAAATGAATTTAAAACAGAGAGTTGCAGCAAAGTTTTGAACAAAGATTTGGTTAAGCCAATAACAGAATCGGAATGAGAAAACAAATAATCTAAACAAATCTCTATGGTCTCATGTAGCGGAATGTTGGTGAATAAATTCTCTACGTCAAAGAAAGCCATAAAAAGATTATCAGCATTACCAATAGAAACCACATCGCTTACAAAAGATTTTGAATTTTCCACTGTATAATCATTAAAAGTAAAGGGAGTAAAAATAGGAACTACAAATTTGGCCAGATTGAAGCTAGGAGTAATTGAAATCAGAAAAATACCAAAAATAGTAACCAATCAGAAAAATTGAAAAAAAGATTTAATGACGCTTTTGTCAAAACATTTCATGCATATTAATTTTCGGATAATTTTAGTTAACTCGCACAAAATCAATTCTTTTTCAATTACAAAGATAAGCTTCCGAAGGCTTTGCTATCTTCAGTCATCTACAAATATCGTTGCGCACTGTGTGCGTCTGTGTACGTATGGTCCACAAAAAGGGCTTTGCGTGTTCGTGTAGCACTGCATGCCGGGCGAAGCTTTCGAACAAATAGGCCTTTAGCTTCTCCCCCTCAATCCTCTGTGCGTGCCCATGCAGAAAAATGCGACTTGCCTGTTCGTTTAGACGATTTCCAGATAATTGCAACCTCTTCTAGTCAAACAGATCTTCGTATTTTAGAGTCTCTTTTATCATGAAAAGCAAACCGGTTTTAAATGATACCCAATCTTCCTATCCCTTGCAAATTTCCTGTTAGCAATCACAAATGTTAACCATACATATGTATATATATCATTTTTTTAACTCTGTGAAAATAACTGTGTTTCCCCAGATGCTGAAGATGACCCTTGTGGTCGAAACGTTCATCTTTCGTGTATTTTTAGTTCTGACATATTAAACTAGCTAAGTAATAATGTCTATTTTAAAAGTGACTATCCTTGCTATTTCATGTATAGTAAGTGTCTGTTCTACGTGCCCCAGCACCAGTGCACCTAGATCAACATGGGGTAATGAACAACACGGGACACATTTTAATAAAGTTTTTATTGAAAACTAAACACCAACCCGTGAGCAAAGGTTACACAGGAAAATGACGCACATAAAATAATTATATTTTACTAATATACTCGTTATATTAGTTACCAGTTTACACGAGTACAGAAAGGGGCCTAAGCAATAACGAGGCCAATGCAAATGCAAAAAATTGAATTTACGACCACTTGAATAAACGTGTCATACGACAACATGACACATAAAAGGATTACAGAACGGAATGAATTTTGTGGAACTCCATTAGAGACAGGTGATATCGTAATGACACGCCAAAAAAAAACTTTAAACGCACTTCTCGTACAACTCACCACAAAAGCATTCCAAAGGAAATAGACGTCTCAAAAAAAAACTATCGATAGCATCCGGGACATTGATTACCCACACTAAAATAACACAGTTATTGCAGTGAACACCAATTTTGACGCAAGTTAACTACGAGTACTGACAAATCAGAAGGTGCTTTTCCACGCACATACGGTGAAACACAAGATCACCATCAATCCTACATAAACTCATCACGGACTCAGATTTAATTGATCTCACAATCCCTTCTGCTCCAATTCGCCAATGTGCAGATGTGCAGTTTTTGTTGTCCATGTTTCCTGCGAAGCCGCGTAGCGGGTGCTGGATTGATGCCTGGCTCCGTTTAGAGCTCTCAAGTTAGAACTTTGATGCTGCACTTGCTGCGGCTCTGAGGTCGATCGGCAACATTTTTTAAACAATTTAAACAATTTAAACAATTTATTTACCACAGGTGATACAGAGGTAGAATGTTTCTTAAGTCTAGTACAATGGTCAAACTAGAGTTTAGCTACCTGTGAGCCCGAACAAGTTCAGCGACTTCTAGGGCATCCTACCATCACATTATTCTAAAATGTACAATAATGTTTAACCTATAAATGACATCGCAGCGCGAACGTTGATGCTTCCACTGGCACCTCCCCATCGTTGATGATGCGTGCTCGGGCGCACTTGCACTGTAAGTGCCTGGGTCACTGGGTGCTCGGACTTCGTGTGGGTTATCCAAGCATTGCAGCAGATGATTTCGCGATTGCGTGGCTCAAAATTCCGGCCGAGTCGTTGACATGCTGTGCTTCTCGCCATTTTGCTTCTTACTTTTGGCGATCACCGCTGCGAAGCTGATGCGCTTGATGCTGATTTCTAGTGCAGTTGGTACGCCGATAACTGCTGGTGACATGATGCTATGCTCTTGAAGCATTAATGTTGTTGGGTATCACTTCACTTTGATGCTAGTTTTGAGTTGTCCTCTTTTGAGGCACACCGGCGGCTGTCCCAGACGCCCTACCATCACGCACTCAATTCTGAGTCGCTCTCGATCGCCTGCTACCGAAAAGACCTCTCTTCTCTTCTTGCGCTCCGTTTTTGTACTCCACGCCTGCTTTCTTCCAGAAACTTCGCGAATGTTCTTCAGTCTCCTGATGTCTCGAACAACGGTTGGTCAAACACTCGCTTGCCTCTGACTCGCCTACTTCGCGGTACTTTCTGGAGCGCTCATAAGTTCTCGTGAGGCGGCTTCCCTCTGCTTTTGCCTCCCTTGAGCTCTCGCCCCTTCGTTCTTTAAGAATTGTTGACCGTTGCTCCGGCATCGCCTTCCCACGCTTTCCTTAGGCATAGCCAGGGAAATCGCCCTTAATGTCTTAACGGTTTCTCACGATGCTTCCCCAGAAGCGTGAGGGATTGTCGACCTTAATGTCTTATCGTTTTTTTTAGCCAACCCAACAACAGACATTCGAAAAAAGGCCTATCCACATCGCAGCATTGCCTAATTTAGCTAACGAAATATTTCCTTTTGGTATCTATTTCGCTACATATATGAGCATACATTTATCCTGACATCTGTGGGGCTACATTTGCAGTGACCGACTAGTTTCATATTATTCATGCAAAACGAAGAAAAGTTGCATGAAGAAGTCGAAGTCGAAGAAGAATTAAAATTTCATGATTGATAGATTATCATAATTTTAAGACTGTACAAATGTTAAATGAAGCCCTCAGGCACAAAGGAAATGCTACTAGATTTGAAGCGCATGATAAAATACAATACATACCAATCACAGCTGCGTAATGAATGCTAGATTGTATACTAATGATAACTGAAGTTGAAGAATTGAAGAAATATTTGTGAAGTTGAAGCACTAACTGAAATAAGCTTAAAAAGAGTATAAAGCAAGATTTAAAGTTCACACAACACGTGCATTTTACCTCATTAAGCTTACTAATTCAAGTTGAACAAATCTTAACTTTCATTCATTTCAGAACATGCTTTAAAGAGCTGTTGCACGATTGCAGGTAATTCAATCGATGACCTCATTTCTTTTCTGCATTTTTTGTCTGAGATGATCTATAATGAAGCGGATCTGTGGGATTTGACAGAAACGTTGTTGGAGCACAAAAATGGGTCATTTTATGCATATAGTTTGGGGTCACCGCGTAGACAAAGGAGCTTTCACGTTTTATTTACATGGCAGATGAAATCAGTGTAAAAATAAGATTAACCAGAATTAAACTAGAATTAATATCCGACTCACTTTGTCGACATTGCTGTTATTTATCAACAAATGATTTACAAATTGACTCATAAAATCTCAAGTTCTTCATTCTCGATATTGCGACTGCAATTCCTCGCTCTGGTCTCGCAATTTGCTCACTTTGAAACGTGATGCAAATTCTTTCAACAAATGTGATAAAGATTAGTCATCTTGTAGCCACCATTAATTTCACTAGGTAAAATACATTCACGTAACTATTCTGTAGGTAGGGAACCTTGCCTTTTTTGAATTCGTCATTTTTCCCATAACCTTCGAATTGGCAATGTGTTGAAAAAGCATTTATTTCAGCACACGCCTCAATCCCCCTCACCTGCACGTCATGAAAAGAGACTTGATGGAATTACCTCTCACTCGTGACTGGTAGTATGGTAACGTATTCACTTACTTTGAATAGTACTTTAGCGATTTGCGTATAAGAGAATTCTCGAATTAGTAGGAACTCTACCATACTCCTAACCAATGCTCTTGCCATGCAATCCCAATTGAAAATTAAGGCCGTATCGCCGGTGGAACGGCGTTGGCAATACGGTTGTTTTTTGGTTGGAATACGCGGGGCTTAGAGGTTAAATGTCCCCGTCATCGGATACAAAATCGCCCGCGAATCACCCGTGATCCGCCTTACCTACCGGCCGTGTACCGCCTCAGAACCAGATTCGAATCGCGGCTGGCCGTCCATGGATTATAGGTTAAAAAATCGCTCCCGGTTGCACGTGCCTCGCCTCACGGGGTGAACAATATTGCACTGGAATCTTTGGATCTTACAATCCATTTACACTAAATGCATTGTGAATGTATTGACCCAATAAGCTCAGTACAATATTGTACATCCAATGAAAGCGATGCACGTGCAACCGGGAGCTCAGGTACATAAGACAATACATTAGAAAGGACATGGAATCCCACTCTTTCTTTAACTTTTATATCAAAAATTAAACATTCTCTACATTAAAATTCACATGAATATCTTACTTCCATTAATCACAGCCTTCCCACCAATGACACACCAAAATAATATAGGAATTAAACATAGAATCACAATCCGTTTAAAATGCTGCATGTAACAAACAAATATCTTCTACATAAACATAAGGATGGGAATGAAATTTCCAGATCACAAAGTTTCTTTCAACGCTCGTTTACATTATAGCTTAGATTATTGGTTAATTTAAGCCTCCTTATCCGCAACAAATGCGATCTAAAGAGAGGAAAAGGAAGGCACCATTTAGTATGTAGGCAACACGTGGACTACGTTTTGGGACGTATGTGTACCAAAGTAAATTGCTCATTTGAATACCGGCGTAAATTAATAGCATTTCCATGATTTCACTTTTTTTTAGAATTGATTTTAGCATACCAGGTTAAAATTTTCGTACACTCATATTTCTTACATTTTTATAAAGGACAAGAATGGATTTGAGCGGTACAGTCGGTTTCTAAATTCTGCTATTCACAACCTAACCGAACCAACCGTGGCAATCGCAGAAACGTTTTAGTCATTCAACGTTTTAAGGGAACGTGGAATCTGTGCAGAAATGGTATAAAAACAGTAAGTTGAGAAAAAGTTAATGAAACAAGATCAAAGTTGGAGAAGAAAGTAGGTGTTAAAAAACAGGATAGCAGTGAACCGAAAATATGTGGTCCTTAACATCACAAAAACATTTTATACCAACAAAAAGAAGGCCTACCTAACTCTTGGCTCAGGCCCTCACATTTTCCTCCCTGGAAGCGCTAGTTGCAATAGATACAATAGTTGTATGCCTCTGAGGAGCGTCTGCATAATATCGCGTGTCCCACAAAAATGTCTCCGAGTTTTTAATTGATTATACCTCCGCTGTAAATTAACATATTTGAAATTTCTTTTTTCATCAATGTAGCAAACTTTGTTTCCGTTTCGAACAGTGTAATTTTTTGAGAATCGTTTAATAACCCCTTTACAGTGATCGATTTACTGAAAGAGGTAGAAAAACTAACTGTTCAAAGGAAAGGTTTTAAAAATAACAATACTGGTGACCTTCTTCATTCCTCAACACCTACTGGTAAAAATGATTTCACAATGATGTATCCTACACACCACCAAGTATTTAAACGCTCTGAGAGGTTATTTACTCCCTTATTTCATTATTTGAAGAGACCTAAATTGCAGTTCACTAACGATCAAAGAATTTTCATCGTATTGGAATATGAAGCAACGAAAAACTGTAAAAAAGTTCGATGAGCAATAAATGAAAAATTTCCGGAAAGGTACTCATCCGATAAGAAAACTTTGTATCACACTGCTAGAAAATTAAAAATATATTAAATGCTACTCTAACCTTGTCACACTTTTTCGTTGCTTCATGTTCCAATACGATGAAAATTCTTTGATCGTTAGTGAGCTGCATTTCAGGTGTCTACAAATGATGAAATAAGGAATGAAGTTATGTACTGAGAAATGAAGAGCACTAGTATTGTTTTGAAAACTTTTCCTTCGAAAAATTAGTTTTTCCACCTGTTTCAGTAAATCCATTCCTTGTAAAGTGGTTATTAAATGATTTTCAAAAACTAAAATTATTCGAAAAGGGAACAAAATTCATTGCATTGTGAAAAAAAAGACATTTCAAATATGTTAATTTAAAGCAGAGATATAATAAATTAAAAAGACATTTTTGTGGGACACCCGGTATATACAAGGTGTTGTGTGATGCGATGCACGTATTTTAACCATTTACAGATAAACGCAAAATGAAACGATTTTCGAGAGTGGCAAAAACCTCAAAACTTCCTTGTTTTCGAGAAATGATGACCTGAAATAATTATAAATTCTCGTAGGAATAGCCTGAAGCGCGCACCAAATAAGTTAGATTTTACTCATTGGCTGCATGTCAAGACCATTCTAACCGGAATCTCAAATTATTTCAGGCCATCATTTCTCGAAAACAAGTTTTGAGGTTTTTGTCACTCATTTCATTTGCGCTTTTTGCGCAAAATGAAAATCGTTTAATTTTGCGCTTTTCTGTATTTGGTTAAAATATGTGCATCCAATTACACAACACCCATTATATACATATATGTATATATTATTCATGATATATCTGTACATCAAGAAATAAACCAATAAAATATTTCAAATTTTGTTCTTGATATACAGATATATATCAACTCAAGTGTACAGAGTGCCCTTTCAACACTCATATTCAATGCACATTATATATATAGTGTTCTTGATAGATCTTTCAAATTTCTAGACATTACAGAAATGATTTTCCTGCAGGGAACATTTTAAATATCATTAAAGAACATAACAAATGGAATTAGAGTTACAATGTAAGTTTTCAATACCCTACCTCAGCTGGGTGACCAATGAACCAGCAAAAAAAAATTTTGCAAAAAAATGCATCATTTATAAATTACATACGTGGGCACTTAAAATTGACTGAATGTGCTTGTTTATTGACTGGATGCTGAACAGCATTTTATAAGACAAGTTCAAACACTGAAAAATATTTCATTAGAAAACCAAATGGAAAATAAAGGCCGAGTATAGCACAACAGAATTTCCTTGCATTACTAATGCGGTTTTACAGAAAAAACTAGAGCACAATTAGCTAGCCCAATTATCCACCAAAAAAGTATTTACAACAAACCATAACCTTAAATGAGAGATAGGGTGCACTGTTGCACCAGGACTCAATGCCCAGAACTACAAATCTTGAAAAATAAATCAAACAAGAGAACAGTTGAAGACAGAATGACGAGCTGACATGGACGGAAAAAAATGAATGAAAATGTCCATCATGAAAAGGCAAAACAATAATTGCAAAATAAAATGACACAAATGTACATCTTTCTTGGACCCTGTAGGAGTGCTAAGTCCCAAAAGTGAAAGAGTCATACAACGAGGTGCTATATTTGGGCCATGATACATATATACAGCAATCGATTTTTTATTATAAACCCAGAGTTTTGGTTATCACCAGCGTTTTTCTCTATTCTTGTTGGCACTGATACAAAGCTCTGTAAAAAACATTTTGGTCTTATTTTTTGTTCAATGTTAGCATTTGCACGTATTAATATCGTGAAAATGAGTAACTTATTGTGACATCAATTCACATTTGAAAAAAAGTCTTTGCCGCCACTCTGTAACACATGAGTTATAATATTAAATTTATATTTCTTTAAAGAATCTTACAGAAAAATTATTATTGTAAATATTTACAGAATACAATTACGCCTCCCATACAACAACAACGGTATAATCAGGAGAGGGGATAATGAAGGGACCATTTAGAGGACATCGTTTCATGCCAACATGTGTTTCATGCCAACCAAACTCTTCACTAAAACCACTTCAAATAAGTTCAAAAAAATAATTTTTTCTTTTTCAAGCTTCCAATGTTCATGAATATAACTTGCAAATGAATAAAGTGAATGTGAACTGTTCTGTAAACTTGTTCAGTAATCTATCCAGAGAACTTTGATATGAATACCACTGCTCAAGTTTCAAAACAGCCGGACGAACAACACTTCACATAACTAAGTTTAAAAAATTGAACTTAGTTTGAGCTCGCCTACCAACGTGAAAATCTAAAGATGAGCGTAACGGTCAATCGCCTCAACATCCCGGTAAACAAACAATACAACATCAATAAACATGCTTTTAGCATCTGATGAAATACTAATTCACAATCTATCTAATGCAATAATTGCGAAGAACATAGTCACAAGAAAAACTCACACCAATCGCGACCTTGCAAAGTCGGTAACTTCCATTGCATCGCACGATGAGTCGATGACTCACAGTCATGAACTGAGTTCAACTGACAGATTGCGCGCAGTGCTTTGAATGAACCCCTAGATCAAATTTTAAGTTACCCTAAAAATTGGCTCACGGACACTAACGTTTGAATGTTCGAAATAAATTTTTGGAGAAGTACATAATACTAGACGACAAAATATTTCAGATATTTCACGTGAGTATGTAAGGTTGTATTAGATTATGTTCTCTTGTTATTCAAATCTTTTTCAAACTGGCAAGGCTAGCGTAAAATAACAATTGGTCTTCATTTTTTTCTAAGAACTGGGGTATGTGACATGTTTAAAATGCACGCAACGACTAAATTCGTTTTTTACGGTTATAGTTTAAAATTAGGTGACATTGTTAAAACATACTAATTCTTCAAGTTCAAATATTTGAAAACAACTTACACTAGCATCCTTTCATGACAATTTGGAAAAACCGAGTATTAAAGCTGATCATGAAATTGAGTACATTTCCTGCTTTAACTCTTGCGTAATTTTTCAAACTATTTCAGCTCATTGGTGGCATTTCATTGAAGAATGAAATGAAAACATACCCACAGCAATCGTTAGCACATAAATGAACGCAAGTGAGCGCACCGATGTTTTTATTGTAAGCATAGGAAAGTTAAGTGTTCATTTACTATGTTGTGAATATTTTGGGAGAAGAATGAATATGAAATAAAATTGTCGACGTTTTGTTTTTAAACATAATGCAGTGTACGCAACAAGGTCAAAACTCCCGTTTGATGGGTGACGTCCCTCCATTATGCGCTCGGCGATAATTTGCTGCAGCACACCACCTGCAGCACACTACCGGCAGCATGCATTTGGAAGGCTGTAAACCACGGATGGCAGCTTTAAAATGTTACGGCCGTAACCAACTAAAAATTTTGCTCCTTCAAATCAGCCATGGCCAACTATGAATTTCACGTCCGAGCTCGACCGCGCATAGCTTGGAGCGCGTCGAGGTAGTATTTAGGCAGAGCAGGCCGACCAGCCTATAAATCGTACATAATCGACCGCCACGTCCTTAATCCACCGGCGATACGTCCTTGATTTTCAATTGGGATGGATAAACTCGCCGATAGAGTTAGCAACATAGACAGATTGAACAATGATTGAGAATATGCCCCGCCTATGAACATGAACTTCATCGATTTAAAAGAATGCATTGTATTCACAACGAACACACACGACAAGTGTTGCACTTGTTCAATGCAAGTGTGCTGGCTTCTCTAACTTTCACTGTTTTAGTACGAGTTCCGCCGTCAGATAGACTATCAGTGTGTCTCCGCTTATTTCAAAATTCAACGCTTGCGCTGTGAAACTAGTGGTAAATGTTACAGGAATCTCATCGTGGCTATTGGCCCTTACAAAAGTCAGGTAAAATATTCCAATGCATGTTGTCATGATTGGGATTTATCTTCAGAGCGCTTTCATGTTTGTTGAGAGGAGTTAACAGCACAGAAATAGCCAGGAAATGTTAATTTCGAATCTTCTTCTCGCTTCGGCTCTCATTGCCCATCAAGTATATCAATCAACCTGATAATGAATCACTCTTTAGATGACTTTGCGACAAATTGACGACGTGTCACAGCCTTAGCTCTTCTTTGAATGAACAAGGAACGAAGTAAACAATATTGTAAAAAAATACGTGCAAGAATGTGTTGCAAACTCAATTCAGAAAGTGCCTCCACTGAATTTGTGAGCGGTAACTTTATCTTTCTCTCATTATATTTTCTCTCTACTGCCACTAACTTTCACGTTTTTACCTCACGAGAAGTAGCTCAAAACGAGTTTGCTGGAACTACGTTACAACCAATAGGCTAAAATGTGAGGATGACCTGACACAATGAACGGTTTATATTTGTGTAGAAAAGGATTCACAACTTCAAAAGCTTCAGCAAATATGCGTAGAGTTTGAAAGAGGTTGAAGTACCACACATGAATGATCGACGAAATTTTCTTCCACGTGAAAACTAAGTTTTCGTATCTCGAGGGTCTAAGTAGAGGTAAAAAATTACTTTAAACAATAATCAAACTGTCTTTATAGATTGACGCTACGAATAAGAGTGATGAGACAAGTTTAAATACATGTGACATAAAATATTTCAAAATTGAAAAATATTTTAATTAAAGAACAATGTTGAAATCAAAGAAAAATATTAGGAGAAGTAAAGCGAACAGTAAAAATGAAGAAGTCTAAGAATGGAAACATCCTTGCTCGCTACGGAAAATTTAATCGAAATAACTAATTTTTCCTACCCCGCCACCTATGGCATTCATCTCTTTGAAAACTTCAGGTTGCATTCAAGAGGGTTGCATTTCACCAACCAATGAGTGTATGGTACAAAAATACCTAAATAGTGATGCAATTTTCTTGTCTTGCAGTTTAAGTCGTATCTGAGCTTTTAATTCTAAAGTAGAGTCATCAATTTGAATTTGAAATTTTAAAAATGTTTGGTTTTATAGCTAATTTCTTTCAAATGGAACAAGCTCCTATGTTAATTCTTTGAAAATTTGAATTAAATTATACGTTAGAACATAGTGTAAACTTTCAAAGCTCAAACTTCGTGTTGAAGGTATTAAATTGTGTGACAGTGTGTGTGGATAAAGAGGCCTATCTGGGCTAGAAAGCTAGTGTTGGAGGCTTTGGGATCTAGGATTTATGAAATTTTGGCAAGATGTGCTCTCCCAAAGTTCAGAACAGAAGATTTTTCATGAGATTTACGTGAAGTTAAGAGCTTTTTCTTAATTGATGATCCCAGAATTTCTTGATGAGTTTTCTTCATACGGAGGTCCCATGATTTAGTGTGAAGTTCACCACGCACTGAGACCACATAGGTTATTGATTGGCTTCCAAGGTGCTGAGTTCTGAGTGTTTACTAAAAAATGTTTGCAGTACCGAAGGTCTCTTCTGGTTGAGAACACATTGCAGGATATAGCTGGGAAAACAGATGAAAATACCGCTTTCAGATTAAAAAACACCGGAAATGAGTGGCGTTTTAACATCGATATCATTGAAAAGTTAGCCGAAAAATGATACAGTAGAACGAACAGTCGTAACGCAACGTTTTTCCTATTTGTGATGGTGATTTACGAATTATATGATGTGTGTCATCTTTTGTCTCGCGATGTCTCAAACTAATTAGGAGATCGAAAATTAATGGTAAAATCTGAAAAAAATTCAAGTACGTTTGAAATGAATTTTATCACCTGTAGAAAACAAAGTAAATGATGGTTCCTGGATAAAAAACACACAGTACATGAATTAACATGTGTAACAACAGTCATAGAGAAAAAAAAGAAGAAGAAAAACAGTATATTTTCACTGATATTGATGCATAAACAGTCAATATTTGTTTTTAAAATGTTACAACGTAAAGATCCTTGGCTGGTAAGCGTTTATTGGGTATCTTAATAGCCCTTTCAATGGTTGAACAACAGGTTGAAAAAAACATGGGAGCGCATTCCCACAGTTCAGTCATGTTAAGTTTGATAAAGAAAATAATTAAAAGACAAGATTGTAATACTCGTACATTGATGAAAAATACTTTTGAGAGTCTCCGCTCATAGATATCAGAGCGTAGGGGTTTGCGATGTCAAAGGATAACGTTGAAAATATGGAAGATTTTCCTGCATTTGAAACTAAAAAGCAAGCAGTGCCTAATAAATGGCTTGGAGAAAATGTTTCGGCACAGAACAAATTTATGATATATTTTACACATATAATGACGTAACAAAGGAAAGAAATAAAAACAGTTTATTTCCTACAAAATTCAAACATGAAACTTCAGACTACATTGATTTTTCAATAATTCTCAACATCGAGGTGATTACTCGGTACTGAATCCGTTGTCACGAGATATGTGCGGTCCTACCCCTCATTAATTTACATTAACAAGGAGACCGGATTCTCGGTAATG
>JACJUY010002630.1:53633-75943 GCA_014220935.1 Platorchestia sp. MABIK | reverse complement strand
GTGTGTGGTGTGTTGTGTGTGGTGTGACGTGCTGTGTTGTGTGTGTGGTGTGTTGTGTGTGGTGTGACGTGTTGTGTTGTGTGTGTAGTGTGTTGTGTGTGGTGTAACGTGTTGTGTTGTGTGTGTGGTGTGTTGTGTGTGGTGTGACGTGCTGTGCTGTGTGTGGCCACTGGCGGTCCGAATTTCGTTTGTTGCAAGCCATTGTATGAAATAATTTGCCTGAACTTACCACACACAAGAACATTCACCAGTTTACTCACGAGATTAAAGAATTAACGAGCTTGTTTTGTTTGCGTGAGCCTCGTTAATTGAACGTTGATCACATAAGCATTTTGTAGCTACAGATCTGTCGCTACAGATCAAGTAGCAGGCACACACAGACGACAGGTAGAAGGCACCAGCTCACGCTCACATGACGTAACTCATTACGTGTCCGCCTTTTGCTCGCTGGTGAGTGGTGTACAGCTGAGCGCAGGGACAGAGCTGAGCGTAGACAGCTGATCGTGGACAGCTGAGCCTGAGACAGAGCAGAGCTAGGACAGGTGAGCCTGAGACAGAGCAGAGCTAGGACAGGTGAGCCAGAGACAGAGCAGAGCTAGGACAGGTGAGCCAGAGCCA
Organism: Platorchestia sp. MABIK; assembly: GCA_014220935.1. Taxonomy (NCBI): domain Eukaryota; kingdom Metazoa; phylum Arthropoda; class Malacostraca; order Amphipoda; family Talitridae; genus Platorchestia; species Platorchestia sp. MABIK. The sequence goes on along the minus strand of JACJUY010002630.1, from coordinate 75,325 downwards.
GAGCAGAGTGTGGACAGGTGGGCGCAGAGCACACGACGCCAGCAGGGCGCGTCACCACAGCGCGGCGCAGAGCGGCGAGGGCCGCTGCAGCGCAGCCGTCAGCGGCTGTGAGCGCCTCACGCAGGAGCAAATCGTCCGTATTGTATAGAAAACAAGGCCCGATGCTCGTCAATTATCCTGGCTGAAGGCTTATTATGATTGTTCCATCGCTGCCGTCATTATTATGATTGGAAATTTTTATTTCACCGCTGCCAGTCCATCGTTATAGTCGTCGGTTTATTATCCTACCGAGTTGTCATATTAATCGTATTCATGGGTCATATATCGTCATTTGTTTTCCAATGACGCATCTTTCATTAATTATCTGATGTTCCGATAATCATTAATATTTTCATATGACAGTTATTTTCAGATGACTAAAAGGTAAATAATTGCAAGGGATTTAATAAACAGGATTCCAAATTATTAATTTGATGTTGAAATGATGATGTCTTTTGATTCAGAAAAGTTGACACAATCGATGGACAGGAATTCATTTAGTGACGTTATAATCTCATTTCGAGGTGAGGCCTCGTTACTGGATCAGTTAGCGAAACATAGATAATCTAATACATTAAGTGAATCTAACGCACACATCCTAGGTACAGAATAAAACTTCCTACGCTGAAGGCGAATATCAACTTGACCTACACGTGAAATAACATGACATGGATGATAATTGTGGAATACACGTAGGATACTTAGCTGCATTTAGATTCCAGATTGGCGATTAAGTCATTACGAGACTTCAATAGATATAACTGCCAGTGCCTACGCTTGCCCCAAGGGCAGCGAGGCGAAAGCAGGACCTACACTTGACACGGCTGTCTCGGTAATGTCTCGCCGACTTTCTGAAGGGGCATGCCTCGGGGCTAGGGGTGTACCTGTCACAACTCAGAACAAACACGTCCCGCATCATAGTGCTTTACGTTGATAATTTATCGGAAATAACGAATTTCGTCAGATAATTAGATTGGATTAAGTTTACATTTTAATTAATAAGTAATCTATGTACAGTGAACAAGATCCTACGTGTCTACGGAAGGAGTTGAAATATATGAAGAGAAATGGAAGTGTCTAGCAATACAGCTAGCTTCAGACGCTTGCGACGTGGCACTCGCAGAGCGGTTGGTTGTAGACGATGTTCGTAGAGTTAAGCACATGCTGCGCTTATTGACGAGAATATATTTTGTGAAGATGGATCTTTTGAGAAGATAATGGTCGTTGGCCAAACGAACCCTTCTTCGTAGCGTTTATTTAAACACGACGTAGAGCAGTTAAAGCGTGGAACATAAGAGGCTTCTCAACGTTTTCTAGAGAACGTATAATATTTGGTTACGGAAAATGTTACTCAGTGATGACACTCCCTTTTTAAATAACTGCACATGGGAACGATGTTTAGCTCAGGGAGCGAAGCTCATTCATGCTCACGCTTTAGAAAACAATCAGCAAATTTATGTCGTCAAGTAATCACTTTTAGTGCGGAATTGAGCATTTTCAGCCACATATCTGAAGCTCCGACGGCCCATGCATCAATACCAACAAATTGCGTCCATGCGAGACCTTCATTTTCTCTCTGTCGCGTCGCTGCAGGCTGGCTGACTGTCACGGAGCACAACAGTGCGGTGTCTGCAGTGTTCCTCAGTTCATGTATGACGGCTCTTGACTTACGAACGAATTTACTCAGAGCTTGCAGTGTCGGCCGCATGTACGAACGTCCGAACGCAGCTGCGAAAAATAAAATTGTCTCCTTTTTCGGGCACTGTGTGTGACTTTCAGTTTTTCAAAAGCAGGAAAGTTCGTTCGCCGAAGGATGAAGTCAAATTATTGATTCGTCTCTCTATAACATTCCTCAGCTAGCATTATATATATCTAGTTCGGTTCATTGGTTTCCGTGCAAAAAACTGATCATGCGCTCCGACACTTACTCATACCTCCTAACACTGCATGGATGTAGCACATATACACAGCTGCGGGAGTGCATGACCTTCTCACAATCACTGTAATTATTTACTAGACACTCATCACTCATCCAGAATTCACTGATTTATCGAGGGTAATTCTACATTCACCCAACACGCCAATCTGCCATGATGGATGTCCTCCATTAATCCAGACTAAAATGCATCATCTTACGGAAGTGCTTTTTACCATCCAATGTAACAATCCGAGTCTGAAGCATGGGCTCGGCGAGCGTCCCTTCATATCAATTTTGCATACTTCAAGTATAGAGATCGTCAATTCGCGTTTTGTTACCCAAAAATGGGTATCACTAAATCACGCAGACCGTACAGTCGCATAACGCGGAAATGAATTCAGTGGTCACGCGCGAAGTGCACCTGATGCAGTAGTTCTGATACAAGGTTGACAATGGTGGGGTACAACACGGTAGAGGAAACAAGGTAGGGTCACTTCTATGGGAGAAAATACACCTCCTCTTGTTCGGCTAGCCAATAGAAAGAATTCATTTCAAACAAACTTTATGACGTCACCAAAACGCCGTGTCTTTAAGCCAATAGGAGAGCCAGATTTGGGGGTAGCAGTACTTCCGGATGCAGTATGAGCGCTGCTATTGGTCCGTTGTCATTACGTCAGCAAAACCCAGCCGTCAACGAAAAATAGACTGGTTTGAACCTACCTTGTTTCCTCTACCGTGGGTACAACCAGCCTCGGAGTCCTTTGATTCTACGGACAACAAGGTTGAGAGTCCAGTTGGTATCATGACTGAGGAATTGAGCATCTGCACTGTATTGTTAACTTAAGGACTTGATTTGAAAGTAGTTTTCTTTGCGTTCGATTGTTCAGCGTGGACGTTCACTCGTCTACTCCATCATATATCGTTCTGCTTAGAATCCAGTTCGCTTATGTTGAGCACTGTAATCACACCACGGTAGAGGAAACAAGGTAGGTTCAAACCAGTCTTTTTCGTTGGCGGTGTGGTTTTACTGACGTCATTGCAACGAACCAATAGCAGCGCTCATATTGCATCTGGTAGCACTGCTATACCCTAAAATCTGGCTCCACTATTGGCCTAACGACATGGCGTTTTGGTGACGTCATAAAGTTTGTTTGAAATCAAGCTTTTCTATTGGCTAGCCGAACAAGAGGAGGTGTATTTTCACCTATTGAAATGACCCAACCTTGTTTCTTCTACCGTGAAGCACACCGATCTCCATGAACAACCTGCGCCCTTGCTTCACGCTCCGACCACCGCCAGCTCAGGCCAAGTTGCTTGATCTTGACGTCGTATTCGATTGGAAATTAGATGTCCAATTTTGTCAGGTAATAATTTTAACACGCATTAGCGATGAATTCCCAATCCCACATCAACTGAAGTTTTGACGACTCAAGTACAGGAAATGGGAGTGTGTAAATAGCCTCAACGAATTGTACACATATCCTCACAGCAGATCATTTAATGCTATATGGAATTGAACTTACGTTGTCTGACTATTGGTGAAAACTTCTGAAAAGCTTTTTATTTGTATATTTTCTCAAAAGTGAATGAAAAAATATTTTCATTAAACCAGAACACTTTCCCGGATCGAATTAATACATCTAAAAATACATCTGAAGAGACACTGAAACGCACTACTCTGAATCAAGCACCAAGTTTTGTATATAAAGAGTTCAGTTCGTAACTTACCCTATGTCACAGCGTCAAAAAACTTGTGGGAAATCCAGGTTTCGAATAAAATTTACAATGCAATTCAAAGTTTGACTATTTTCTACAAGTTAAACTAAACGATACCAACAGGTGGAATTTTACAGCAAATTACCTGCATCGGTATTTTGGATACACGTACGAATTAGTAATACTTTGCAAACCAACGGCTATTATGTAATTTAAAGCTCTTTCATCCAAAAAATTGCTCGTATTGCTGTTTTTCATTCGTATAAATCTGCTGCAATACTCTTATTTCACTAAGAGGACGAATTTTGCAGGAGTGGAATTATTTTTCTTTTGTCCCTCTAAAATCGAAGCAGGCGTTTCATATGATAGACGAGTTGTTCGTACTGCTTGCCAGAAACATAGCACTTCCTCATTAACATCATGATCAACTTCACTGCCGTAAATACACCTAATGGATGCTGTAAGGAAGGGGCAGATATCAGAGCTAAGGCGACCAATACTGCCAATGCGGAAACCTATTCAATTTATTCAGTTATCCTGTTGATGTGTTGTACGAGGCCCTCCTCCACAAAGAGGCACAAACAAGTTTGTTGAGTCTCATGACATCACACGATGTAGCTCATAACCTTGGCTGTGGTGATGAGATAAGATGAAAGAGGTGACGGGGACGCGTTATTTTACGCAAATAACAAGTACAAGTTAATAACTTCATTTTTCCGCTGTTTGTGACTTCGTCCTGTGATCAAAGGACACTTCAAGTTAGTGCATGAATCGTATTTTTGTCGCGACTTAGTCAGGAAAGGTGCAATGCAATGTTCACTCAATATTTAGACCCATGACTTTATTCTGAAACAATTTCAGAAAATTTTGATTCATTGTGCATGTACTCGTATTTATTCAAGTTAGTAGAGATGTGGCTTCAGTGATACGGCTTAGCTTACTTATATTTTTGAAATTTTTGTTTCATAAATTTTAGTTTTCATAACTTTTACTGAGAATTTCATTTAGATAACAACGCTGTATGAACACATGAAAAAGGATTTAGTAAAGTAGCAGTATAGGCTGGACTTGAATACATCATAATGAAGTAAACAAATGAGGTATTTCAGCGCTGTCTGGTACAAATGAGAGGACCATGGAATAGAATTGTACGATGATCACCACACACTAAGTCAAATTTTTTTTAATCTTCGGTCAAATGCTATATTGGCATCCAATCCCTACCTCAAGGAGCATTCAAAGCAGTACTGAGGGGCGATTTCAATTTGGCAATGCCCGGGAACAGGCGATGTATCATCTTTGTCTAGTTGTTCTGACCCTTCAGATTTGCAGAATAATAATATATCACGTTTAAAATAAGTAAATTCCGCCCTTCACACTATTCAATGGGTGATGACACGTGAATAATCACTTATCTACTGACTGATCCTAATTACTTTTCTTGATTACTTGATGGATCATTATTATTTATCAAAAGATTGATCTTAATTAATTTGTCACGTTTACAATATATGAATTACTTCCCCCCTCACGCTATTTAATGGGAGATGACAAGGGTGACTATCAACTGATTGATCTCACTTTACTGCAATGTTCGCGTTTGATTTGACTCGAATAACCACTATGAAATACGACCGTAAATAAAGAAAGATAATTTTTTGTACTTCTGCCCGAGTTAATTAAACTTTAAACTGACAGATAACAGAGCATTATCCACTTTACAAAAAATCGTGGAATTTACTGTCCTCTTCCTTCCAAATCCAGAGGCTAAAGTGAAATTAGAATGAATTTAACTCAACATCCGAGCAAGACGCCTCAGAACTTGTCCAGTCAGCACCGCCCTCAAGCTAAACAATGAGATCACAAATAACTGCTCAGCCTCAAGAATATGCGCCGCGCTTCACGACTGTCCAAATAATCTGCAGTTAGAATGACAGGCAAATTATTCGGTGTAGTTGCCATGACATGAAGCGCATAATCAATATCTTTGCGGGCGACATTACTCATCTGCCTCGCTGACACACAAGTAATGGACTCGGTCACAGAGCAGCGCCCGAGTGCGGCACCGCCAAATGCAGCTCGTGGCCTGGCGTCTTGCTCGGCCGGCTCCTCGTGTGAGTATCACGGTCTCAGGCCCAATTTCAAAACTATTCAAACACGCGTGGCGGCAATGCTGCCAGCGTAGGTTACTGTGCGGAACTTACTTTGCTGCGGAGATGAGTCGACTTACAAAACAGATCGCTGAATGTACCGCCGCATGCTGAGCACTTTTTTTTGCAAGGAGCGTATTGTCAAATCGACTCGTTGGAGCTTGGCCCTGATAACCTTGCCGATATGACGTAAAGTTTGGAAAATTCGGTCCTTGGTACACGTTACTTCTTGAGCACCTACTCGTTGAATGCCGGGGGGAGTTTCAATGATCTGAAAATTCAATTGGCACCATGACCAACTTAGAAAGCTTAAATTACACTTTTTACATAAAATTAAATCCTTGGTCCTTGTGGGAAAAACTATGATACAAGAATAATTAGAGTCGATCCTCAAGTCACACATCATTTTGAGCAACCAATCATGGGCTGGTCACGGTTGTTGCTATTCCACCATCGTATTTTTATCTTCGCCATCATGACCTTTTCCTTGTCACTCCAATATTTCACTAATCATTCACAAGATGGAAGTGTCATTATTAGCTTATGTCAAATCTATTCCATGATTCATACGTTTATGACTTCAAAGTTCCAAGGTATTAGTTAGGTTCTAGGTTGTTGATTGGAATGGATATTCCTAATTGATCTTGACTTCGTATTTCCCTCATAATCCGCCTTCACCTTATTCTGCTCATAAAGAAATTGCCGCGCGTCACACAGATTTAAAATTTTTTTTAATTGAGTTCTTACAGGTTCTAAGCAAGTCACTCAGATGTTGGTACGACAATGAAAGTGTTTTATCAAGAAAGGGGTTTTACCATGCCTTAGAGGCAGGCGAGCTGAAGGCCCCGACCAGCTCCCAACTCGGTCACATATCGAGTGCTTCGCTTCCCAGGTGAGGGTAGCGCCTTCAGGTATCGAGACCGCATTGTGACGGTTAAGGCCCAGTTCCACGAACAAGCTGCGTCGTTTAATGATTACACATTGAAGTCTTACTTTCAATAGAAAAGTCAATTTAATAATTAACTGAGTTGATAATGACATTTTGTATAGTTTTCTTTAGATATTGAGTCAATAATATAAGATGACTATTACAGAAATCGGCGTCGACATTTAGCATCTTCGATGAATTATTGTGGTTCTTCATCTCGTAGTCGTTGGCGTGGCTTTAGGTTTGATGTTGTGTGAATCTCGTACACAATGTTCGCTGAGAGACAGAGTTCATTCGAAGGTGTTGATTCTCGTCTTATATTAGGAATGGTTTGAGATGACTCATGACAGACCTCAACTTATACTGAAAATTAGTCCTATTCGCTCAAGACGATGCTTGATTTGATTTAATTCTGAGCGAAACTAAATTTGTGCGTATTAGTTTAGTTTTGCCTAAAATAATGTCGTACAACTTGAAGATCAAATTTTCAAAAATTGTTTTGACAATCAAATGCAAGAACGACCCTAAACACATGTATGACATGTACATAAAAGTATATCGAAATCAATGCAGAGTTCGCCAAACACTGCCTTCAGTTCTTCGTCATTATTTAGGAAATTTTCGGCACCTTTCATCTTACAAGAAGACGACACCCGGTCCAATGGACACTGACGAGACAAGTGAGCATCGACTTAGTTTTTGTGGTCGTAGTTTTAGGGCTTTCATCGTTCTGATCGAACAGTATTCTTCAAGCAATGTGAAATAAAAGTAGATGACAGTATTTTTTATGGGAGTGGGGAATGCTTTACTACTTACTAAGAGTGAGGAGACCGGTTATGAATTGTTAAACTCTAGTTTGCAAAAACACCGGACAGCTTAAATAATTTTCTTCCGAGCATCAGTAATGGGCAGAACGAGCCCGAGGCAGAAAGAGACTCGTGTGATCGATCCTTCGGGCCTTGAAATCTTCAGTAGAAATTTCGAACGGCATTTACGTACGTAATGGGTGTGTGCCTGTGAAGGCTAGCGCGTGTGTGTGTTTATGAGCGGTATTTGGCGAAGGCGAATTGTGAGGGAGATTTGAAGTCAAGATTAATTGGGAAACGTTTTCGTGTACGTGCAATGTCTAATTTTTGCTTTAGAAACCAGGATAATGAATTTGAATACAACTCTCTTAAGTAATCCTGCTTCGCCTCTCAAGCGACACGAGTGAGTTGTTAGCAGAAAGCAATTTCAGTTTTATTTTAGCGAGAAGAAAGTAAAGAGGACGCATAAATTCGGACTTTCTCTTACTAAAGGTACTTCTTAACGAAGAAGAATGTGTCTCTGTCTATCCTGTATCCGGAAAAATAGTAGAAGCAATCGTAGAAATGAGAAGTTCTAGTGAATTATGAAAAAAATGTTTAATTCTTTGGAATAGAATGTTAAAGTTTTTCTGCCATAAAATTGAGATGAGTATCATTATAAAAACTGGTAATGAGCTTGAGGCAAGATGTTTGTTTTATGTGGAAGTTACTTGCTCTTATTTTTGGAGCATTAATCGTACATACAAATATTGAAGTTGAATCACACACATTCATGCATGCAACAGATACAATCGTATTCACATGCAGTTGTTCAGACGTGAGACAAAGAAATTTTGCGAATACTATGGCATAGCAGGTGTATAGTACAGGATTAATTCATGTCCTGATGAAAGAGTATTCCGTTGACGCTAAAACTTATTTTTTTAATTATTCAAGATGATTATTAAAGTTATAATAATAATAATTTAGCAACAGTTTTCGCATCGGTGTAAAGTCACTCCGTGCGACTGGGTTCTGTTAAAAGTTGTCTTTCAATTCATTTCATTAAAATGACTGTCCTGTTATGCATGTACTGTGACTACAACACCTCCATGTACATCATCATGGGAATGATGTCACTTGATGTCTGCTGATGCAATGCGTAGTCATTTGAAGAAAAATCCTTCAACCGTATAAACACTTGTTTTCAGAAACACTGAAATGTGTTGAGCTGATGTACTTTGAAATTTATTACTAGTTAGCCTGTTGAGATATTTCAAAATTAATTTTTCATTTGCTCGGGTCTGCTTGAAAATGATGCAGATGTATGATTTGAACCTCACGCGATTTTGCAACAGGCGTAGTAAGCTAGCGAGGGGGACATCGTGAAGCATATTTCAGCGATAAACTGGATCCAATAGCATAGCAGAAGAGTTAATCTCTTATGTTGAAATGTTGAAATGAAGTGCAAGGCTTCGAAGCGCCGCACAAAATTCGGAGAGTTGGGAGCCGCAACATGCACCAGTTCAAATTTTAGCCGCGGTGAAGTTTGGTGGCGGCGAAGAGAAGCGGCAAGTGTGATCTGGCAAATCCGACGAGTTTAGGTCCTATGCATACAAAGCTGAGTTTTTGCCTCTAACACTCTGATGGGAGGCACAAATAGCCTGATTGGGCCAGTGAATAGCCTAGCGGGAAAACCTCTGGCAGGTGATAACAGTCTTGAGACTCTTCCTCGCTAAAACACTCCCTAAATATATTTTGGTTTCGAGTACAAAGTGCACCAAATGGTTGAGCTTATTTTCGCTACAGTGATTTCCTTCGGAAAACTCGCGGATTGTTGCAATGTATTCTCTAAATTCGAGCAAATGCTTACACTCGGAGTCCTTTGCAGGCGCGAGCGGCTTCTTTTCTGTGGAAGAACAATTTTTAAAGTTGTGATGCAGAGCAGTCTAAACAATTTTCTTTTCTGTGGCATCACTGAGCTTTCAGTTTGAAGGAACCCGCCTTCATATGCTTTGCTGTAAAATTTTACCTTCAATGTGTATGCCACCTGTGCATGACCGTAGCACATACACTTGTGTCTAAAAAACTTGAGTTCTCATTGAAATATCATGAAATATCCTTGAAAGTGTCGTAAATTGTCACAGTTACTAGAACTTCCAATAGATGATCTAAAAATAGGAAAGTTTAAATGAGAATATTATCTTCTTCCCTGTTCATTGAATGCTAAGCCGACACTCGAGCAGCGCATCTCATGCTCTAGCAACTGAAATTTCACTCTGTCTACATTCTTCTGACGTTGAATATACCATTTAAAGGTACTTGGATGGTTGAAGTTTACTAATTTCTCGTTAATGGATGGTGGACTCACGTGGTAGAGCGTTGCGAGATGGCCCACAGTGCTTCAACAGCTGCCAGAGAAGTGAAAATGCGTGCAAAAAACTGTTCTTCGGCCAGATCGAGTGTCCTTATAGCCCTGTGGCCGTTCAGGAGAGAGGATGTTAGTTTTTAGTTACTTGTTTTTTCCTAGTTGGTTTTTGTTTTTAGCTCGCTATAAGATGCAAAGCTTTGTGTCGAGGTGTGATGTTGCTCGTTGTGGACATGTTTCGGGTCCAGTTAATCTCACTCTAACAAGACTACACTGAGCGTTAAATAACCAAGTGAAGGCAATTAAGATAAGTCAGTGACGGCAACCAACCTGTTCTTCAGCAGCCCAATAAAAACGCAATAGAAAATGCGAATTAAAATACAAGTAAAATTGATCTCCTATAGCCCGGGATTAATGCTCTATAAACTTTGAATTTTACTGCTAAGCGTGTAACAGAAATCTGAACGGATCAGTCTATGAGCTTTTCTCAGATAAGTTCGACTCTCAGGATCTCGGTTTTGTACGTCTCGGATGAGCTGCGCTGCAGAACTTTCGTCGGGGAATTGAAACTGCTTGATAACGACAGCTGCTGATGTCAGCTCAGAAATATCGCCAAAAATTGTAAATAGCCAATAAAACTTATGTCTTTCCAATGAACTGTGAAGATGTAGTAACAGAAAGATTAAATTTTAACTATAAACTAACAAAAATAGGTCAAATTTTGGTGAAAGCTCAAAGGACTGAACCTTCGATGAAAAAAAATACCAAATAGTCTTAGGTTAACTTTCTTTCATTGCTTATAGTAATATCTCTTTTATTTTTGTCATATCTGCTCTCCTTAAACGCTTCTCTGCACTATACTGAAGATTATCGTCTGTTGTCACTAAATATGAAGCGATTCATGATACCTGTCTCTCTATCAAACAAGGAAAAATTTCTTATTCAATCAATTTCAAATATGGAAATGAAGAGAAACTGACAGTTGTAAGCTGTCATAAGCTTTGTTTTCTTAAATAAATTGCAAAACCGAGCGCCGACCGGTGAGGCGAATTAAGAAATGTGAGAGGCAAAACATTATCCCGTGTAGTTAATTGGTTCTTTATCAAGTCGCATGTATATTGTCGAAGCATTAAAAAGATACAAAGCATTCTCACCTCATGAATGTTTTGGACATCCACATGTAAATAAAGAGGCTTCATAAATTAGATCTTAATCAGGCATGATAATGAGCGGCGCTCGGTAGCGGTGCTCGGCTGCCTTGCCCTGGAAGGACATTGGGTCCTGCGTGAGTTGATTTTAGATTTGTTCGCATGCGAACTGAGACTTTTGTTGATGCTCACTCAGGATCAGAGTTACATTGAGCTCATGCTCTGTCCAAAATGACGGGATGGGGATGAACACCTCATGTGGACGATAATATGCACATTTACACATTATTTTAAAACTGCTATCTATAGAACAAATATAGCAATCTGTTCAACTAAGTTCTAACGGGGTTGAGAGTCCTGCAGTCACATTTCTGAACAAGCTGCTTTGCTCGCCTTGCTAGAATGAAGATCTACATAGTGATCTAGTCTTGATTTTCCGAGATTAAAACTACTCCAATGTTTGAAATTTTGCATTAATGTGAATCATATTTACATCTTGACGCTCGGTTGGATAAACGGTAGTAATTGGCTGGGAATTTATTCTCTTTATGCATGAACACGCTTCCGTACATGTTTAACAAGATCTGAAACTGAAACAATATCTATGGTGTTTTCTCAAAGAACTGTTTATTGCAGCCCGAATCTAGGTGACTTTTTCGTAGTCTTCCTTAACCTCGATTGAGATCATTTTTCACCGGTCTCTCAGACATTTTGAATTTGAACGTTTGAATAATCTATTTTACTCGTACTTGAATACCATAGCGAGATAAGGCCTGTAGAAAAGTAGCCGGACGTCATGTGGTCCAAAGCACTCGAAAAATTCATGCCAAATTCTGAACGAGGTTGAGGTGACGATAAAAGCTTCTAGACCCTGTTGTCCAAAGCTGTAGGAGACGTCGTGACCCGGAGTGTGCACACCCTCTTATGTATCACTTCTAGTGTAAATGTAAAAAAATTCACGGAGGACAGCAGGTTTAGTGGTTGGAAACTGTAGTCTTGGCTTTTTCAGCCGAGGAATTTTTTTTCGATGAATGTTGTTAGAGCGTAATTAGAGTGTTGCCATAAACGGTAAAAGACAGTTCTCTCCCTGAGAAAATCATCACAACGAAATTCGGCGGTTCAATGTGTAATTTCATACTAAAATAAGATGAATTTTTTCGGGTAATTAATACCGACTGCACAACTTTTGTAAAAGTTTTCTCACTGTATTGTTTTGACTTGAAGAGGTTGAAAAATTGAATTAATTAAAAAATAGTACTTCTCGCTTCTGATGCGGGAATATATAATTTAATTCGTAACACGTCTGCTCTGAGAAAATTCCTCTATTAGAAATATTATGGGATTTTCCCAAAATATTAATGGTTCATGCGTGGAAGATGTTTAAAAACTGATTCCTCACTGCGGTGCGACTTCCGCTACTCGGGTAGAACAAAATTGCGTGTATCAATAATATTATGGTCAATTTTGTAAGCTATTTATCTCAAGCTGCAGGTCATGAATCATAGCACTTCTTATTATGCTTCGCACGGTTCTTCATTGAACGAAACAAAATTTTACTTTATTATTTAAAAAAAAATGAGAATTAGAGAATTTTCAAAGTTGATAACACTTCACACTCTTGTGAAAAGTTCTAATTACGAATTTGCTCACGACGAACACGTTGAATGCCTCGAAATTTTAAACATTTATTGCTGTATCTTTTGCCCGTTTTGGCCTTGAAATGAACTCATGAAGATCATTAAAAAAGCATAACTCTTAAATGAACATTGTAACTTCTCGAAATATCAAAATGGACTGTTGAAGTTTCAAAGTTCTCCGCAGAGGTCATTCAATAAATGTCCGATTGTTGACTAATAATTTTATACGGCAGGGTCTCCTCGGTGCGAGTGGCGTAAAATGTCATTTTTCAAGGCGCTGTTTATACCCAAGACTGAATATATGTTCACGTGTGCCTCACGAGTGTATATGAAGTCACCGGTGTAAATTGTAGGAGCTACTGTGCAAATATTTGCGTCCCGCCGGCTCAGAGGCCGGGTCTCTGACAAATTTATGATGTGGCTATGCAAACACTAACAGTAGTTTAGCGCTAAAGTAAATAAGTCACTCGCTGGTTTAATTACTCGTTTATAAATATTGACCTGCTGCGTTACATGTTCCACTGTATCCGAACTTGAGAACTGCAGAAAGAGAGCAAAAAGGAAAGATATTAAACGGCGATGGTAATGTCGATAATTTCCCGCTAACACGGTTGGGCTTCTTGGTTCAGTTTTATTGTTTGAACTACGACATTTAAGCGTTAAAATTGTAGTCCATCAGTTCACTGAATTAAAAATGGACCGTTTTTTTTGTTTCGAATAAAGTCACAATTACCTCACGAAGCAACAACTTATTTGGCAAAATATGTTTTAAAAAAGCTTTTCTAGCAGAGCTCTTTAGTAATGGGTGGAGGGTTCATTTAAGCTGCACTTGTTACCACGAGGCTTGAGTGTCCACGCAGGGGCTGTCACTCAGCATCACAGGTCCAATACTGGTCCGAGGGAGCAGTCAATGCTCTGCTGCTCCGGACACTTGAGTGACGTCGGCCGTCAGGCAATAATTTCACGGACCTCACGGTGAAGTTTAGAGAGCGCTCCAAACGAGAACTCGAGTGTAGCAGTTTCTCTTTATCGATCGCTATAATGATTAGCTCCTCCTCAAATCAAATCAGTCTGTCAGTGGCCTTGACAGGAGCTTCGCCCGAGACTGACGGCTACCTGCCCGACTGCTTTTCAAGCGAGGACATTGATAGATGCGTTGTCAGCCGCCGCTGCCGTGGACCGGAGGGGACTGCCGAGATGGAGGGGCTAGAGAGTGGCTGCGGGAGGAGGTGCCTCCACAGAGCCTTTATATGAAGGGCCACGACAGGAGTGACCAAGTTGGCAATGGAGGAATTAGTGAGTAATGTGAAGTATTTGTGCTAAAAGTTTTCTTACATAATTCCCATTAATTTAATCCATTTCAGCGCTCTCAATACCTACCTCTTCTACTCAAGACTGTGGGAGAAGTGAATACAGGAGATGAGAAGAGAGTGAAAGGTCCTGAATAAGAAACTTGAGGTAGGAGATTAACGTTGCTAAGATATAGAAAGATGCAAAGAAATGAAGAGGAATTAACTGACGTAAGTTTACGTGAGTGATAGATTTCCACATTATTTAGGAGAGTACGCAAGCAAACAGTGAATAGCAAAGTAGAATAGCTGGTGAGGAGAGACAGGTAGAATGGGTCATGTAGTAGAATAAGTAAAGCATCCGCATTGTACTTCAAGAGTAATGCATCGGCATTTGTCTAGATTGGAGAGCTCGAAAAAACAGATAATCTTTGACTTATTCCACAAGTTCATGGAGAATATAATAGACATTCAGTAATGTTTTTTTTTTGCAGGTGAGCATATTGAGAAATAATTATGAAGACAGGTTGAGAACGGTATCAAGAGAAAGTGAGATCAGAAGGCCGAGTGAATGGAATACTCTCAAATGAAGGAACTCCTGCAGTTAAGCAACGTGGTTGTTCAACAGTCCTCGTATAAATGAAAGCGAGGCAGCTGCTAAAACAATTATGTAGTAAAAATTGCTGAGGATAAACGAGGCTGAGGCGTGCAGACGCTGATGAACAGGACGGGGCTTTCCATTGTTAAATGAGAGTGATCTTAAGAGTAAGAACATTTCTCAGAGGCTGATGCTGGATATAGAAAACAGCGAATATCCACCGTATCGATAAGCGCTACAAGCTAGGTGAAGAAAAATAGAGCAGGATAGGACACGAAAAGAGAATCAGCGTACTAGCACTCAGAACACTAGGAGACAAACGGCTTCTAGGAGCTCACAACAAAATCAAAGAGGTGAATAATAAACTCAAGAAATAATTGTTAATGACACAAGTGGTGACACTTCAGAGAGAGAATTTCTACAAGCGATTAAATCTCTATTATTGTTCTTCAGAATAACTCCCATTTCAAATAAGTGCTTAAACTCACATGGAAAATTTCGATAAATAAATTATTTTTTCCCCTGTGATCATTTTATGGAGTTTAATATTTTTGCCTAAAAACTTTGCGTATAAATTTGATTAGAAAATTGTGCAAATGTCTTTGAACACGCCGTGAATTAATCTATAACGTAGGAATAAAACACTCTGAAGGCCCCAGCGTTACTTTATCTTTTCGAAAAGGATTAATTTTAGCTTCGGTAGATCAAGTTTCATGATAGACCTTTATTATAAACATCACCACTTTGCCGTTCCCAAACTGGTAAATGTCAGGATCTAAAGAAGAAACGATATACTGAGGACTAAAACATTGCGACTCTGGTTTCCTGCTGCCTAACTAAGTAGGGATGCTGAAAAACAGACACTCAAAAAAACGGGTGTCTGTTGTCATCAGCTTTGCAATCAATATTTGGTATCACTTTTTAATTCTTACTCAATCTTGTGGTAGAAGGAAAATTACACGTAGCACAAGCCGCACAATCACAGAAGCATGGAAATGCGCACATAATGAGAATTACAGTTTCTCCCTGAACTTGGCTTGAAATAGTAATAAAATAATAATTATTATGAGTATTTTAATTGGTAAATGAATTGATTTTTATCTGTGCTCATATATTCATGCATGCAACGCATTCCCACGCTTAATTTGCATTTGTACACCACAAAGAGATGAAAAAAATAACGTAAAATTAATCATCTCATTTTTCGTGATCGTAGCCTTGCATTGACAAGCTGCTGGGGACAATAAAGTTTCTTTTATTAACAACTTCAATCCCATTACAATATTGAACGGTTACAAAGTAACAGTAATGGAACAATGAAAGAAATTCTAAAAATTTGACGCTGTGGAAAAATTTATCTTGTGCGTTGGTATTTTCAGGTTTCATCAGGCTCATTTCCAGCGAGTGCTTTCAAACGCTTCTCGATCGGTGCTCTGCTCAACCAAACGATGAGTAAAAACCTTAAGTTAAAACAATGTAAGTTTCAATCAAAACCACACCCCCTGCCCTGTGTCAAAAGCAAATACCTTATGTATGTAGAATAGTAGTGGCTTGGATGAAGTGTCCTGCGGGGCGTGACGCGTGACACTCCACATGTACTACCTCGTGTCCTGTATGGGTTAGAGTAAAGGAACAATTGTGTATTGTTTTGAATAAAACTGTTTATAGATTGCCACCTTCTCAGTCAATGAAATGGTCTGCACTCTTATGTAAATGTTGTGATGTATCTAGAATAACCAAATTGTACCGAAGTAATTCGCAGTACCTGTTACTATCTGTGAGTTGTGACTTATGAAAACGATAATGAATTTCGTGATCATAAACGTAAAAATTCCCCACAAGCAAAATCTTTCTTCCAAAATTGTAGAACGCAAATACGTTTATATGGTTCTAAAACCATAATTTCTCGTGGAGTTTTTAAACTCAGCGAAACGAAGGAAATATCACAAATAAACATAAAGAATAATCGAAATGAAAGTCAACAATAGACAATCTGCAGTCTGTACGAGGTGAACAGGTAAAATTCTAAAACCCGAGTTTATACGTTTTTTTAGAACAAAACATTGCTACTGTCAGAGATTTGACTCATTAAAACATGTTATTGGGCAAGAAGTTAGTCGTTTTGAATTATCAAATTCGATGCAATAAAAATTGAATACTTTGACTGCACTTACATCTTGATAACCAATCGAGAACCAAACTCTGTTTATACCGCAATGACGGGACAACGCTAGCAATGAAGCAACCTTGAACCTTCACCATAAATTGGGATTGCTCTAACCTGCTGGAACAGGTTACCTTACTACGTGAAATAAGAGATGCCAGCAGCGTGCAAATTCTTATTAAATCATCTCAGTATTTCCTCCAAACGACTCGGTAAGAGAATGGATTTGAGAAAGACCCACACTTACGTAGACACCTAAGACTGAGTTAGTCATCTGACCAAAGACCTGGCAACGTTCTTGATTGGCCAAGCCAGTCTGACTTCATGTCATTGAAACTCTTCTTGAATATCTATGTTCTAGTAGGTTAATTTATGAATGAATGATTCTACCATTGTGTACAAGAATACTGTTGCTTCTGTTCTCAAAACAGAAGTCTAGAAGCTTTTTTCGCGAATAAAAATGGCTCACAATCGTGACAGACAGGAAAAAGTGACACAAAGTCTTATAAACATTTGTCCTTACTTTTGACACTTTCTGATAATTCGATGTTAATTTTGCATTTTGTTTTGTACTCACGATAACTTTGAAGAACGTTTTTTGGATTCCGTTGCTCCAAATTAAAAGTAATTCAACAAATATTAAAGTTGAACCAAACGTTAGGAATTTTTTTTCTCCCATAAATGTCACGAATCAACCGGGAGACTGCAAGCAATTACGAGTATACTAAAACATCTGTTTCACACATGAATTAAAATAATTTCAGCTGTGATGTTCTGTGATAAATGAGGTATGTTTGAAACAATTTCGCGGTGTCAAAGTCAGTCATTTAAGAAACTGAAGTTATTGTCCTTAATTGACGGCATGGTGGGATAGCTCCACTTGAAATTTTTGCTTACAGTCGAACATTTGATACGGTTGCTGAGAGAGGTGAAAAACTTCCACGTAACGAGACCTTGTGCTTTTAATGTTCGAGATGTCATAGCAGTTTTCACCTTCCTGTACGAGAATATTCGCCTATCTGAACATGTGTCACACTTATTTAGCACTGCTCACAACGGTACAAAATAACATTGATTGAAATGTTTCTGAGATTATTCGTTGAGGCGTGACTCGTTGAGGATTTGAGACTTGATTCGTTGAGGCTTACTTCACTTCAGATTTTTTTGAAGTACTTTATAACATTCTTTCTCAGCATTATTTCTGCCGTTCCTATCCTCGTTTTAATCCTGCTTCTGTGGCCGGAAATCCCTTTCGCATGTTAAATGAAACTAAAGTGTGAAATAAACATCTGAGGCGACCGGTGTGTCTTAGTAGAGACGCTGGACAAGCAAACTGTGTCGGAAACTCTCTCTTGAGATGAATCTGTACAACAATTAAGATGTCAATGCTCCTCTGTGTTAAGATACCAGCTGTTTTGTGCTTTCATTCTTAGGACAAGACAACCAAGTTTGTTGGAGGACGCACACTGTGTGTTGCTTTGCGTCTTGCACTAGATAGGTGAAAACGCTCCCACGAGGCACAAAACAGCCCGAGAAATTCTCAATTATTCTTCTCAGAGCAACTCTTCGAACAGAGTGTGCGCATCCAGAGTGCTTTTAATTCGTTTGTGGGACACGGCGAGGATTATTTTTATCGCGTTCCTAAAACAGAGCCTCGTGTAGCCCGAGAGTCGTGCAATAAGATAGCAAAGCTGCAGCTGCAGAGTAACCAAATCCGCTTTGCTAATGCAAGCTAGCGTCTCATTACGAGAAGCCTGACAGCTGCGAGTAACGGCCGACATAAGAACTGCGGTGTCGGCGATAAAGCTCTCTCCAGTCCGCAGACCGCGACGGCTTTTGAGGCGCCCCACTGCCTGCTCCACCGGGGGGTTGTCCAAAGCTTACCAGGAGTTCTACCTCTGCACAATGGCTTATAAATCAGTGGTCTCAGCAACACCTTGTCTCTCCCGCTGATTTGTGTCCAGCCCAGGCCGTAAAGCTCATGGCATCTCATCCGAACGAGCGCTTGCGCAGCTTGCGTGTGCCAGCATCTTTTATGCTCAACCACTTCCTAAGCAAATACTGTGACGGTCGTTAAACTGAGACGCAGCCAAAAAAATAGTCTAAAATGAGCGTGAAGAGCCGTTACACGATAAAAAACATGGAAGAACTCATGTTACATGACACCTCAAATAAAATTGATGCTCGTTTGTTCACTTTTAGTAATGAAAAACATTAAACTATTTAGTTCAATATTTTAAGCACACCACTTTTTGTTTGCTATTTTGCCTAAATTGATAAATGCGATTAGATGCCCTTCTTAGAGAGCCGAGAGAAAATATCGTGTTACCAAAGCTCTTTGCATTTTGCATCATCTGTTTTCCCCGTGCGCGAATTCATTCCTAATAAAATTTTACACGAAGTGCATGCAAAACTCTCACGTGTTTCACACATGAAATTCGTTCAAGATTCTCTACCCGTACTTCTGATAATTTACTAGAGCCAATTTTCCTCCTATGTACTAGAACTGAGCACGCGTGAAGGCATGACTCCTGTTCAAGGAAATGCTGGTCTGGCATGCTGCAGTTCTGGTAAAGATCATCTTCCTGTGATCAGATTTATGATGAGCTTCATGGAACTTTAAGACGTTTTTACGACCTTCACTTTGCGGTGAATATCCAATTTGAGGAGAATTGATCGTTATCCGACTCGGTCCCTATGAATGGTCAAGCAGCTTGAGCCTGTCTTTCACCTCCTACAATCTCTGACGTGAACTCGAAATTAAAATGAATGACTAGACAAAAAACTCGTTGTGGCTGAAATGAATCCTTTGATTTATGACTACGGAACCGAGGTCTCTTGCTTTGTTAGATTCAGCTTCCTGCGATGACAGACGAGAGGTTGTGATTTTGAAGTATCGGAGGACTATTCCTAATACTTCCGTCACCGTACAGAAAGCTTGAATATATTTTCCGCAGTTAGTCACTATTCTTCCGCTTTGCGCGCATTGTGAAAACCCAAAACTCATGAGACAAAATATGATAATTTTTCAAGTTGATTGAAGAACTTATTTTGCAAGTTGCGTGGCCCTTTCATTGCTAATTGCCTGTTCTGTACTCGTCACTGTTAGAAAATTTAAAGCTTTGTATAATCTACGAGTATGAACCCTAAAGAAATTCTCAAACAACTTAATCCAGCTGTTCGCACAAATGGCAAATAGGGACTTGATGTAGTGTGATGGTAGGTGTCGCTTTTATTCAACGAAGTATTTTGTAGTTACCATATTCACCAACGTTATCTGTCGCTTGTGAAAACATTCTCAAAAATTCAACCTTAGAAGTAAAATTTCTCGCACTTCGTAACCCCGTGACGTCCTCCGAAAACAAATGCTTTCGAAGGGGACGCATAATCGAATAGCAATGAGAGTTCAGTTAGACGAGGTAAACCTCCACGGAACTTCGTGTTAGATTCGAGTAAGTTATACAAATGACCAAGTGTGACAGTGATCTGTAAGGAAGGCAGTTTACATGTGTAAACTTACAACGAACTAAGTGGAAGGTCGGAGCAGCTGGCCAGCCCCGAGCGGCGCGGCGGCCCCAGATGGGCTCGCCAGGGGGTGGAAGTGAAACACATTGCGTCGCCTTGGGGGTCCGCAGGAGATGAGTCCTTAGGGGTCCCAACCCCGCTGGGGGCAGACGTTGCTATTGTGCTCAGCCCACATCATCGCTTAATGAACAGGCAAAACATCTATTGCTGAATTTGTAACCGAGACGATCAGGGGCCATCAAGGCTGAATTTGATGCCCAGTTTACAGCAGGACGCTCGACGCTCGCAGGTGAGCACCGGCTTATATAGCTATGGACGAGAACGGGAAGAAGTAACCTGCATAACCAACTTTCAAGATCTTTAACACAATCTTTATAATCACCATGGCATCAGTTACTTTCGGAGGAGGTCACTAGCTTTTTAAAAAACAGTGAAGCTTTCCAAATTTTCATACAATCTTGATAGTCATTCCAAATTGCATTCGAGACTATTTTATTCAAGTTAGTTTAAGTTCGGCTTGAAACTAGAAAAAATGTATTCTGCTGTGTTCATCATAATGCAGGGATGTGATTTTTCACATACATTTTTTTGAGAGATTTTTTGAATTAATACTGTTACTAGATTAATTTGTTTTGCATAAATTGTAAACCAATTAAACGAGTAGCGAAAAGAACATGCATGCCATTAGTAGTAATGTTGGTGTGAAGATTTCAAAATAACAGATGCGTAGAAGGTAGACTTTGAACCAAGGACGAAGATGAATACAGAGGAGGAACATTATGTTGCAACTGAGATTTTAAAACCTCCCTACCATGACACCTGTACGCTACTGTGACACGTACACGCAAACATGACACAAATACACTACCATGGCACATGTACGCTACTATGACATGTACACGCCAACATGACACAAATACACTATCATGACACGCGTTACCGTGACACGTACACGCCAACATGACACAAATACACTACCATGAAACGCGTTACCGTGACACGTTCACACTCCCACGACATACACTTTATTATGACATACACTATCATGACATGCACTATAGCACGGTGCATGCCCTCTACCATGACAAATACACTACCATGACATATCCCACTACCATGACATGTGTCCACGACCCTGACATATACACCTCTAAGGCGTATATACGAGTAAGACAAATTCCACTATGACGTATATAAACTACCTTGACGTACACATTGCAATGAAATATTCTACCAATGCATTTACATCCTATCACAACATATACATGCTGTCTTAACATACAACTTCTATCGTGGTATAAATATTAACCTAGAATATACCCACTGTCATTAAATATACCCGAAGCCACGCCATTCTCGCTACCGTGACTGATGGACAACTTAGACGTAACCCGTCTGCTGTGAAATGTACCCTTCACCGTGACGTG